>VNJU01005311.1:0-22737 GCA_008042675.1 Drosophila seguyi | reverse complement strand
TATCTTAGAATATGGATCTTGCGTTTGGAGCCCTCAGTATGGGGTCCACAGTAAACGCATCGAGTCGGTTCAAAAGAACTTTTTACTTTTCGCTTTACGCGGCTTAAACTGGTATGCAAACCAGAGGTTACCCTCCTATTCTAGTAGACTTCTCCTTATTAACTTACCATCCTTATCCAACCGTAGAACCATGCTTGGCATTACCTTTATTTATAACCTTATCCATAGTGACGTGGAAAGTGCTGACTTGTTGGGTCAGCTTAACTTTCACGTCCCGAGTAGAAATACTAGATCCTATATTCCCTTAGTGCTGCGCCATTGTAGAACGTGCTTTCAATTGCATGAACCCTTTAGAGTCTTATGTGCAAATTATAACGATTTGTATATAATAATTTCAAACGTAGATAGCCTTCCTAAACTAAAAACGTTAATACTAACCCACTTAGTACGTATGCAAGCAAACAATCTGGCAGCACGCCAGTAGTTACTTCCTCGAATTCCTTTTCTATATTTTCATCGTTCGCGCCTACTAACACCTAACACGAACAAGCACGTGCTTGGTGTCATACGGGCCACTTGAGTGTACTGATCGTAGTGCATCAATGTCCAAGAATTAAAGAATCATAGGCGGAGGAGTCTCGATTCGAGCAGTGACTCCGCAGGCTTCTTTCTCCATCCGGGACTTGGATGAGCTTGTCTCGAAGGAGGAGGTGGAGGATGCGCTGACCAAGCAAGCGGAACTGCCGCCAAGATCGGTGACTGTGAAGTCAATCCGCGCCCTTTCTAGCGGTAGTCAGGTGGCAAACTTTACGGTCCCGGCCGGCGCAGCAACAGTGCTTAATAAGCTTGGGAAGGTGAAAGTTGGATGGTCTCTCTGTCGTATAAAGGAGATCGAGCCTCGACTCAGGTACTATAGGTGCTTGGAAGCCGGTCACATCGCCAGCAAATGTCGCAGCGCCGCGGACAGAAGCCGCACATGCTTCAGATGCGGCCAAGATGGGCACAAAGCGGCGGCATGCCAAAATCGCCCTCGCTGCTTCAGGTGTGCAGAAGCCAACGGAAGGGATGTGAACCACCAGTCCGGCAGCCGATTCTGCCCCCTGGAGTCGGCGTCCAGTACTGGCCCCAAACGCAGCGTATGAAAGTGGTTCAACTTAATCTGAACCACTGCGTGGCAGCTCAAGACCTGCTGTCACAGACGGTCCGAGAATGCGAAGCCGACCTCGCATTTTTAAGTGAACCCTACAGGACAGGACAGGGCTCCAATTGGGTGGGTGTACAGAGTCTACCTCGTTCCAAGCCTATCGCTAGCCGAGTTTGGTATCATCCTAGATAGACTGACAGTGGATGCGAGAGGTCGTCACCCGGCGCTGATTGCTGGCGACTTCAATGCCTGGGCGGTCGACTGGGGCAGTGCCAGCACTAATGCCCGTGGCAGAGCACTCCTGGAGTCGTTCTCAACCCTGGATGTGGCTCTCCTCAATGTTGGGCAAAACCACACATATAGCCGGGCGGGCGCCGGATCAGTGGTGGACCTCACCTTCGCCAGCTGCTCTAGAGCTAGCCAGTGTTCGTGGATGCTTAGCGACGCATATACAGCTAGCGACCACGTGGCAATTTTGACCACACTGGATGCTGCGAGTTCGCCCCACACAGCTCCCCTCCACCCACAAAGGAGGAGCTTCAAAGTAAACCTGCTCGACACCCGGACTTTCGCGGCTCGGATGGAGAGCATGGAAGCGGCAGGCAACGCGGAAACGATGGCAGACCGAGTGATGGGCCAACTGCATACCCTCTAGGATTGCACCGAGACCCGGTATTCTGGTGGTCCCACGAAATTGCGGACATTCGGAAGCGCTGCATTAGAGCCAGAAGACTGTACCAGCGGTCACACGGACGCACCTGGAGAAGCGAGCAGTGTTCCACCAGTGCCGCAGGGCACTCAAGGAGGCTATTAAGCTCAGCAAGAGGAAATGCTTCCTTGACCTCTGCGATTCCGCTGATCGGGACCCGTGGGGGAACGCATTCAGGCTGATTGTGAGGAAAATAAATAGGTCTAAGATTAGCGCTCCACTGGATGCTGATTCCCTGGAGAGAATAGTGGCACACCTGTTTCCCAGGGTGGAGAACCCGTTCACCTCCCTCCAAGCAAGCTTGGACTGGCCTCTTGAGACGGAGCCCGTCACAGAAGCCGAGATGCTGGCAGTGGCGAAAAGGATCAAGGTCGCGAAGGCACCGGGTCCGGATAATGTTCCCAACAGGGCTCTAAGGTTGGCCATCTCTCTCCGCCCTGACATCTTTGCGGAACTGTTCGGGAAGTGCTTGACCGAGGGGTCTTTCCCCAAAAGGTGGAAAACTCAGCGCCTGGTACTGCTGCCTAAGCCGGGAAAGCCGCCGGAAGACCCAGCATCTTACAGACCAATCTGTCTGATCGACGGGGCAGATAAGGTGCTGGAGTACGTGATAAGCTCGCGGCTTGAGAGAGGTATCGCAGCGGCAGGCGGTCTTTCTGAGGCTCAATACGGCTTTAGGAAGGCGAAGTCGACAGTCTATGTCATCCGACATTGCCACTTCGGCGATCGCTGGTCAGCGATGGAAAGGTGGGTCTAAGGAATACTGCCTGATTGTAACCTTGGATATCCGCAACGCTTTCAACACAGCAAGATTGGGCTGCATCTTGGACGCCCTGAGCAGGTTCGGAGTGCCTCTCTACCTGCTGAAGCTGATGCGAAGCTTCTTCAAAGACCGAGTTCTCCAATACGACACTGCCGGCGGAGCACAAAGAGTCGAGTTGTCGTGCGGAGTTCCCCAAGGGTCAGTCCTTGCGCCACTCTTGTGGAACGCAATGTATGACGGTGTCCTGAGACTCCCACTCCCTGGGAGATCGGAACTCGTCGGTTTTGCGGACGATATTGCACTGGTGATAGTGGATAAGGAGATTGCAGGTGCAGAATCGGCGTGCAACCATAACATCAGCGTCATTAGCTCGTGGCTGTCGAGCGTTGGTTTGCAGCTAGCCCCCAGAAGACCGAAGCCGTCCTGGTGAGTAGCAGGAAAATGGTGGAAGTGGCTGAAGTGCGAGTGAGCGGTACTATCATCAAAACGTCCAGAGCGATTAAATATCTAGGCGTGATGATCGATACGAGGCTGTCGTATAGGGAGCACTTGATGTACGCGAGTACCAAGGCAGCGACGTCGGTACGGGCATTGACGAGGATAATGCTCAATCACATCCGAAGCAGGCGAGCAAACTGCTACTGGCGAGTGCAGATAGAGCAACGATGATGTATGCTGCCCCAGTCTGGACTAAAGCGATGACAACGCCGTCGTACAGCCGTAGCCTGAACGCTGCCCATCGACTGGCTGCCTTACGCATCTGTAGCGCGTTCAGGACAGTCTCAGACCAGGCGGCGCTGGTACTTGCATGAACCCCTTCCCTCGAACTAATGGCAAAGGAGCAGGCGGCAATATTCGAGGCTAACCACGGGAGAGCAGTGTCGTCAGCGGAGAAGAACGAGGCACGCTCTGTGGCAAAGGGCGTCACGCTAGCGGATTGGCAAGCCCGCTGGGATGCTTCGCCGAAGGGTCGCTGGACGCATCGTATGATTCCGACGCTGTCGGACTGGACGAGGAGGAAACACGGACAGGTTAACTTCTTCCTGACGCAAATCCTAAGCGGGCATGGTTGCTTCCGGAGTTACCTGCACAAGTATGGCCACGAGGATAGGAGCAGCTGCACCTGGTGCTATTTGGAAGCCGACGAGGAAGCCGAGCACGTGCTGTTCACGTGCGGAAGATTCGCGAACGAAAGATGTTCGCTGAAAGCCGCCCTGGGGACCAGCATCTCGGTGGGCAACCTTGTGCCGGCTATGCTGGCAAGCGAGGTTATCTGGCAGGCGGTGTCCAATTTTGCGGCCACAGTGATGACCAAGCTCAGGATCGAGGAGCGAAGGAGTCACCAGGAGGCGACCTAGCTGGGAACTTTGCTCGCGCGAAGCATTGCTTCGCGGCCGTACCGCGCGAGCGTTAGACTTCACGAAATCCGGCCATGAGGGCCGTCATCGATAAGCAGATCAACGAACTCCGCCGAGACGGGCAGATCGAGCCCTCGAAGAGCCCCCACAGTGCGCCCATCGTCATCGCGGCCAAGAAGAACGGAGACGTCCGCATGTGCGTGGACTATCGTCAGTTGAACGAGAACTCCGTGCCGGACGCCTACCCGCTCCCGCGGATTCACCAAATTTTGGAACGCCTACGGAACGCCAGATTTATATCCACGCTGGACCTTAAGAACGTGCACGGCTTTTACCGTCCCTGACCGAGGACTCTTCCATTGGCGGGTGATGCCATTCGGACTCCACTCGGCGCCCGCGACCTTTCAGCGAGCATTCGACACAGTTATCGGACCAGACAGGGAACCGCACGCGTTCGCATATCTGGACGACATCATCGTCATCGGCTCCACCCTGGAGGAGCACGTCGAAAACCTACGGGAGGTTTTCCGGCGTCTGCGCCGCTCCAACTTACGATTGAATCGAGGGAAGTGCCACTTTTTCCAGAGTCGCATAGTATACCTGGGACACGTCATCAGCGAGGCCGGAATCCACACGGACCCGGACAAGGTTGCCGCCATACGCGAGCTGAAGCCCCTGACCTTCCGGAAGGAACTCCGGAGATGCCTGGGAATCGCCTCCAGGTACCGCCGGCTTGTTCCCAACTTCGCCGATGTTGTGGAGCCCATGAAGAAGGGCCAAAGGTGGGAGTGGGCTTAGAAGCAGGATCTCGCCTTCAAGGAGCTGACCGAAGCCCCAGTCCTGGCATCCACGGACTTCAGCCAGAAGTTCGTGCTGCAGACGGCCGCCAGTGAGTACGGCATAGGAGCCGTCTTGACCCAGACCCTCGAGGGGCAGGAGCGTGTAGTGGCCGACGCCAGCCGCCGCCTCAACTCGGCCGAGAGGATCTACTCGGTGACCGAGAAGAAGTGCCTCGCCTTCGTTTGAGCCATCCGAAAGATGCGATGTTACATTGAGGGCTACCGGTTCGACGTGGTCACCGACCACCACTCCCTGAAATGGCTGAACTCCATAGACAATCCTACAGGCCGGATTGCCCGCTGGGCTCTGGAGTTGCAGCAGTTCCAGTTCGACGTCCACTACCGGAAAGGGGCCCAAAACCTTGTGGCCGACGCCCTTTCCCGCCAACCTCTGCCCACCGCGCAGCAAGCACAGGTACAGGAAGTCAACTGCAAGTGGCTGAGGGGACTGAGTTCGGACCGAACCCGCAAAGTTTCCGGATTACCGGGAGCAAAACGGCCAGTTATATCGCCGCATCGGGCTACGGCCGGAGGAGGAAGAGTACACGCCGTGAAAACTCTGCGTGGGAGCCGAACACCGTCATCGAGATCTCGAGGAGTGCCACGACCACCCCACCGCCGGACACAGGAATTCGAAAGACCAGCAGTCGCGTGTCATAGCGCTACTACTGGCCGGGCCTATTTCGCGAGGTCGCCCGCTACGTTCGCCATTGCCAAAGCTGCCAAAAGTTCAAGGTGAGGTAGGAGAAGCCCGCAGGCATGATGTTCACCCGGATGGTAGAGGAGCCATTTCACGTCCTCTGTGACGACTTCGTCGGCCCATTACCCCGCTCCAAGCAGGGCAACACGATGTTGCTGGTATTCCTGGACGCCTTCAGTAAATGGGTTGAACTGGTCCCCTTGAGAAAGGCAACTGGAGTCCAGCTCGAACGCGCGTTTCGGGAGCGGATCCTGAGCAGGTTCGGCGTCGCCAGGACCTTTGTGTGCGATAACGGCACGCAGTTCACCAGCCGTTCCTTCAGGAATTTCTGCCTATGTTTGGGCATGGAGCTACAGCATACGACCCCGTACACCCCGAGGAAAAACCCCACCGAGAGAGCCAACCGGACGATCAAGACAATGATTTCCCAATATCTGGATGGAGGCCCGCAGGACGAGTGGGATGAACTGTTGCCCGAAATATCCCTGGCCATTAACAGCAGTATTTCCGACACCACCGGGTTCAGCCCGGCACTCCTGGTACAAGGACGCGAGCCGAGATTGCCGAGGACACTATACGATGAGGTCACACCCGGACGAGGCACGCCAGAGGAGGCCCCGACTGAACGGAGTGAGCGACTACGAGGCATCTTCTACGCCGTACGGGATAACGCCGCGCGCGCCGCCGCGGAGCAAGGCCGACACTACAACCTGCGCCGGAGGACATGGAGGCCGCCGGTGGGATCACTGGTGCTAGTGAGACGCCACTCCTTATCGAACGCCGCCGAGGGATTCGCCGCCAAGTTGGCCGCGAAGTACGAAGGCCCGCGTACCCGGCAGCTGCCGCCGGAAAACTTAAACCAGCCTAAACCAGCTGAAACCCTATCACGAGGGAGAAATGGACGCGGAAAGCGACCAAAGGCCGGATCGGAACGACGACGCCAAGGGCTCCAGCGGAAGCATCAACCGCCGGAAGAACCCAGCCGGGGAAAGCCAAGGAGGCGCGCTGCTGCCTGCCAGGGCGATGGAACCCTAGCACCCAGCCAGGATGGCGAAGACCCTGTTTCATCGGGGCCACTTGCTGACAGGCGTGCCTGTCCAATGCCTCGACCCCAATAGGGGATAACATCGGTCCTCCTGGCCGCTTTGTAACAATAGTAAAGGCAAATCGAGCCACACTCCGTTAGGTAGGGTCCAATATTCAGCACCCCCTAACCTGGTCCCTCTTTCTCTATCTTTCCACAGCAAACAACCGCGCCACCAGCAGCGCCACCTGCCGCACAGCTGCGCATCCGCGCCCGCCGTCCATCCGCGCCTGCCAGCAGCGCCAACCATAGCGCCACAGCTGCGCACCCACGACAGCCGTTCAGCCGCGCCAGCAGCGTCACCAGCGCCACCAGCAGCGCCAGCCACTTACCGGAACCATCTGCGCATCCGCGCCACCAACAGCGCCACAGCCGCGCATCCGCACCGGCAGCGCCGCACCAGCGTCCACCGCCACCATGGACGGAGAGCGCCCGGCAACACCAGCCCCCGCCAGGTACCACTGGCCGAAGGACCGACCCCTGACGCGAGAGTCAATAAGGGCTGAGCTGGAGGCTTTCCCTCGCATACCGCCGCCATTGACCGCCCGCGACCTGGACCCACCATCGCCCGAGGACTTCTCCTGGATGGGAGCGGCTCTGGAGGAACTCCTCGAGGTCCTTCAGCAGGAGACCAGCTGACGACCGCATCCCGGCAATGAGGCGCTGAGCCTTTTTTGGACCCACCGGATCTCTGCCGAGCCCCGGGAGCCGGAGCAGGCTCTAGGCGGGCCACTACTGGCCAGCGGATCGTCTCGGGCGGGGAATGACCTGTCCGAGGACGAGGGCAAGGAGACCCCGCCGTATCTTTACGGAGGAGACGTGGAGGCCGCCCTCCTCGAGTGTTTTGGTGACATGCCTCAGGAGCTCCAGGACGAGGTGGCCCACGACCCGGGAACCCGGTCTTACCCCGAGAGTCCCTGGCCACCTGCCGTCGGATCCGCGCAAGCAGAACCGGAGGCGTATCCCTTCTTGGGCGAGGAAGGGGAGAAGGCTCCACCGCCCTACGGCTACGGGGAAGACCGGGAAGCAGCCCTTCTCGAGTGCTTCGGGGATCTACTTCGAGAGCTGCTGGACGACGTGGCCCGTGAAGCAGGGCCAGGGTCCCCACAATACCCCGGACCCCTCGTCTGCTCCTCCGAACCGGTCTCAGAGGAGGAAACCGGACCCGGACCAGACATCGGCGGGACGAGCAGCGCTGAGAGCGACGTCATAGAGGTCTATGACCCCCTCCAGGAGGACTACCGACCTCGGCCCATACGGGGCACCACGCCGCCGTGACCTCGCCGCCGCCAGGGCCCACATCCGCCAGGACCGCGCCTCAGCTCCGCCGCCCTGTTCCGCTAGCCCTGCGTCCGCCGCCAGGACTTCGCCGCCGCGCCTTAGCGCCAGCACCGCCAGGACTTCACCGCCGCTACACGCCCATAACCCCACGCGGAAGTAAGGGGGAGTGTAACGAAGTCACAACCCGATCCACGAGATATAGCTGTAAGACTAGGGTTAAGTATATTACTTAAGCACAGCACACGCACAGGCACCTAGGCTAAGACAACGAAAAGCACCATCGTGTCAAAAGCGCCATCGTGTGTTGAAGTGAAAGGTCGTGTTTTTGCCGCGCTCCGTTTGATCATCCTTGTCAAGGCGGTTGAAGAGTTTAAGTGAGGCTGCAATTAAAAAACAGTTCAGTGGGAGACACTCGGGACGCTGGTACGTACCTGTATTGACCCTGGATCGGCCACGGCAGACTACCCGGGTGCCCAAGGCCTAGATACCGGCTCCACCTTAGGGGCCTTAAGGCAAGGGAAGGGGAGAGCTCTCTCTCCCCATAGACGCCTTCCGCTCTCACTCTCACTTTTCACATTTCTCCTTCTTCCTGTCCACCTTCCACAAGCCACTTTCCCCGCGTTCTTGACAACGTAAACACAGCTGATCGCAACTGAATCTCAGTGTTGTACAACGTCAGCGAAGGGAGCTTTTCAACAGCCGCGCTTAACAGCACAACGCTCCCAGTGTTGTAAAACGCGAGTAGTTAAGCTTTCCCGCCGCAATCTGATTCAAATCTAATTTAAATTAGCACCTGCTTTACCAAGGCTATGGGCGGCTGCGCAGCTGGCAAGAGGGGAAAGGTCACGGACCTGACCAATTTCCGATCCCCCGCTAAGGCGGTGTCCCGAACAAGGGACGTCGGGGACCGAGAAGTGGCGGTATAACTCCCACCGTAGAGCCGGGGGGAAATCCTTGGCCAGCCCGGGAGCCCTGTGCAGGCCGACATGGCGGCCATGGACGATGGTAACCCCTTCGTGAGCGGTTCGGCTCTAGCGAGGTCGCCGTGCCATAAGCGGAAGGAGGATGAAGCAGCGGCGTTCGGGAAGAGCAAGAAGATCTCTCGATCACCCCCACTGCACGGATCCCAAGAAGATGGGCTGACCAAAGGTGTAGGCACAGCGCCGACACCCAAGATGTCGCGAGACCCGGCTAGCCCGGCTAGTTCGCAGAGAACGACGCTGGCAAAGAAGAGCAGGGCATCCCGTGAGGCAGCTTGTCTGCGATCTCCTTGAGTTGGGGAACCTGCTGCAGGAGGTGTCCACAAAAATGATGGACACTTGTCCTCGCGCCACATCACCATCGCCACGAGGGAGATGATCGGGAAGATGACAGCCCTCAACTCAAACATCCTCAAGGCGAGCATGGTGGCCGCCAAGGATGATGGCGGCAGCCAGGAGAGTCAAATAGCTCCTCCATTGTGCCCCAGGTGCGCTCAGAGCACACCTACAGTTGACACAGAGCAGCAGACCACGACGGTGTTTAGAAAGGAGGCTGCAGCACAAACGGAGCCATTGCGAAGGCTTAGCCAGCAGATCGAGCAGGGATCTTCATCTGCACCGGAGGCCCCTCCAACTCGCGATCTGCAGCAGAAAGGAGCAAAAGCGCCTAAGAAACCCCGTGCTAAGCCCCATAGGGCAGCGCGAGATGCCGAGGTGTCGCACTCAGTCGCCTGTCAGTCGAGTACGACTGGGAATTGGTCGCGAAAAAGCCAAAAACAACGCGTCGCACACGTCCCGACGCCGTCATAGTGCAGGCACGAGGCAAGTCCTATAGCGAAGTCCTCGTTATGGTGACTAGGGGGGACGACAAACAACTGTCGGACCTGGTCAGCTGTGTCTCTAAGGTTCGCCGTACCACCAATGGCAACCTGCTCCTGGAAGTGGCCAAAGGCAGCACTGAGAGCGCTGAGGCCATGAAGGAGTGCATCGAGAAGGTGCTCGGCGACGCAGCGTCAGTGCGTGCCACGACGGAAGAGTCGAAGGTGCTCGTCCTGGAGCTGCACAACATCGACTCCATCACCACAAAGAAAGAGGTCTGCGCAGCCATCGCGGGCCAATTTAACACTGAGCCGGAACGGATCAAGGTTCGGAATGCGCCGCGGGTACGCAGAGACCCAATCGGCGGTGATCAGTCTGCCCGTCCCCTTGGGCAAGGCTGTCTTACACCGCGTAGAAGTCCGGATCGGGTGGACCATCTGCAGGATCCGGGAGAGACAGGGCCCACCGAGGTGCTATAGATGCCTGGGCACATCGCATTGCACTGCAATAGCCCTGTGGATAGGAGTGGGTGCTGCATCAAATGTGGCAAGCAGGAGCACAAGGCAGTTACGTGCAGCAAGGAGCGATCATGCTTTATCTGCTCAGCTGCCGGAAGGAAGGAGACGAGGCACCGGGCTGGCGGTAGAAGCTGCCCAGCTGCAAGCAGTGGGAACGCAAAGACACGGGCCTAAATGCAGCTAATTCAGCTAAACTTAAATCACTGCAGAGCCTCGCCGGATCTCCTGACACAGACGGTACGCTCGGTTCGGAGGTGGCACTCCTCAGCGAGCCCTATAGGGTAGGCAGCAGCCGCAACTGGGCAACGGACTGTTCTGGCAGGGCGGCCCTGTGGCCCTGCGGATTGGTGGCACTAGAGATGCGGGACATAAAGTCGGCCGAAGGATTCGTCAGAGCATGTGTTGGCGGTCACTGGGTGTACAGCTGCTACCTGGCACCCAGCCTCTCGTTGGAGGCCCACTGCAGGATTCTGGACGAGCTACGCAGCGACCTGCAAGGAAGGTGCAACGTGGTGGTCTGTGGCGACTTTAACGCCTGGGCCGTGGAATGGGGGTCCCCCTAGACCAATGCCAGAGGGCGAGCGGTGTTGGAGGCCTTTGCTTCCCTGGATATTGTCCTTTTGAACGAAGGCTCCCAGCAGGGCAGGAGCGGGGTCAATTATTGACCTCACCTTTGTCGGTAGCGCGCTGGCTCGCTACGCAAGCTGGAGAATCAGCGAGGCCTACACTGCTAGCGACCACGAGTGCTCGATAAGCATAGCAGACCGACGGAGAGCCGCCCTGCCCGCGGTCAGGAAAGCGTTCTGGCAAGACACCTTTAGGCCGCACGCTTTTGCTCTCGCCCTGGAGGGGCTCTCGGCAGACGAGGCCAATACAATAGCCAACAAGCTAGCGGCCGCGGTGGAAGACGCTTGCAACCAAAGCATGCTGCAAAGGAGGATGTTCCGGCAGCAGCATTCTCTGGTGTTCTGGTGGAGCAAGAAGATCGCCGACCTGTGCTGCAAATGCCACCGCAGTAGAAGGCTTCTGCAGCGTGCCAAAGCAACCCCGCGCCTTCCCGCATGCAACGAGCGCTACAAGGCGGCGATAAAGGAGCTGAAGGTAGCCATCAGGAACAGCAAGCGGGAATGCTTTCTCAAGCTGTGCGATGCTGCCGACGACGATCCTTGGGGAGGAGCCTACAAATTGGTGGTGAGGAGGCTTAATTCTGGGGGCAAAGCCCCATCTGACCCGGAACCCTTGGAGGGGATAGTCAGTGCATTGTTCCCGAGCGGACGGCAGGTCGTGAGCTTCCCCAGTACGAAGTCGGGTGCCATCCATTGGGTCATGGATGCGGAGGTTCTCCAGGCCAGACGGAACCTAAAGCCCAAGAAGGCACCCGGACCAGACGCGATCCAAAACAAAGCGACTTAGCTGCTGGCAACAAAAGTTGCCGGCCTGTTCAACAAGTGCTTCCTGGAGGGGGCGGTCCCTGCCAGGTGGAAAAGGCAACGGCTGCTACTGCTGTCTTCAAGAAGGTGATCTCGACCAGGCTGAGCTCGCCGATAGAAGTAGCTGGTGGTTTCTCTCCGGATCAATACGGATTCACAAAGGGGAAATCTAAGTTGGACGCTTTCTTGAGGGTCGTCAAGGTGGCAAAAGAAACTATCGCAGGATCCAGGTGGAAAGGAGGGTCGAAGTCCTATTGTCTGGTTGTCACCCTGGACATTACGAATGCCTTCAACTCGGCAGACTGGGCTTTGCAAAGGAGCTCGCGGCAGTGGAGGCTTGCGCCAATGCGGCCATCTAAGCCGTAGAGTCGTGGCTTGAAGTCGCTGGGCTGCAACTGGCGGCCAAAAAACATAAGGTGGTGAAGTCGTCAAGCGTGCTGGTCGGAGGGACCACGATACAGTCACAGTGGGCAATAAAATATCTTGGCGTCCTCATCAACACGCGCCTGTCCTTCAAGGATCATCTGGAGTACGTCCACAAAAAGGCCAGCGGGATTGCAGGCGCGCTCACAAGAATGCTGCCGAACACGAGAGGGCCGAAGCAGGTATCAAGGACTGCTAACCGCGGTGGCTACCTCGCAGATTCTGTATGCAGCGCCTGTATGGTGAAAATCACCACCACCAAGGTGAAAAGCTACATGCGAGGGGTGAAGGCAGTAAACAGGCTGTGTTTTAGCAGGACAGCGTGCGCTTTCTGTACCATCTCGGAAGATGCGGCGCTGGTCCTCGCCGGTCTAGTTCCGCTCACCGAACTTGTACGGGAAAAGAGCGAGATCATCTCAACCTCGCAGGACAGGGCGCAGCGCAGCAGCGGTCCAGAGCAGGGCTCAAGTTTGACGCTAGGAGGAGAAGTATAGAGAGTTGGTAGTCTAGATGGGACTCGTCTTTTAAGGGCCGATGGACTCACTTCCTCATCCCGGACCTGAAGAAATGGATGCAGAGGCAGCACGGGCAGGTTGACTTTTACCTTACCCAGGCGCTAAGTGTACACGGCTGCTTCCGCAGTTACCTGAAGCGCTTCGGACACGAGACGGAGGACTGGTGCCCTGAGTGTGGCTCGGGCATCGTGGAGGACGCGGAACACGTCCTCTTCGAGTGCCGCAGGTTCGGCTACGAGAGGCAGGAGCTAGAAGCAGCAGCAGGATGCACGATCAGCACTGACTCACTGGTGCCGACAATGCTGAGGGACCAGGGGCGGTGGGATGCGGTAGCCACCTTTGCCGCGCCCGTCTTAAAGACGCTCAGGACCCTGTAGAGAGGACGGAAGGAGCAGGAGGAGTAGGGGCACACGCGCACGCGAAGCAATGCCAGGCGGCGGTACCGCACGGCGCGGAATCCTTAGTCCTTAGTCTATCGTCCGTCCTATCATAGTTCTCTTTTTCATTTAAGTTATACGTTATTTTTTGATAATAAACCTCGAATACAAAAAAACACAAATAAGCAAAAACACACAATAAGAGCAACGCTCACGCCAAACACAAACACACACTCACACACCCACACAAAAGAGGCCACGCTCTTAAGGCGTCCCTCTCTTAGGCCGATTAACCGAGCACCACACGAAGAGTGTCGGCAAAGAGAGGCGGCCAAGGCGACCGATCAGCAACGGACCAATGGGCAGAACCCACCACCGCAGAAGAGGCGAGAGCAGAGCAAAAAGCTCGCACTGCGCAGACGCCAGATCGGGCCGAAGCTGGGAGAGGAGAGCGCAGCGGCAAAAAGCTTGCACTGCGCAGACGCCCGATCGGGCCGAAGCTGGGAGAGGATAGCGCAAGGGCAAAACCAAAAACCACCACCACGGCTATCCCGGCCCCAGGAGTGAGCGGTGCGACCGACCCACGCCATCCACCCGGGAAAGACGACGCATGCGCCGGACACAAGACGTGGGACAACGGATGCGCCGGACAAGAGCCGAGAGCAGCCGAGAGAGGGCTGCAAGCCTCGACGCTGCGCTTTCTTGCTCCGCTCCGCTCGTCGTCAGCCGTCCCTGTCTTTTCCCTTAGGTCCCCGCTGTTGGAAATTCATCCAAGCGGGGCGGCGGTTGGTAAGTCTTCCAAGCCTGTCTCAGAAAAGGGAGCCCCCGCCGTGGGAGAGTCTTCCAGGCGGGGCGCAAAGGGAAAGGCCGTTGGAAAGTCCTCCAGGCCCGCATCTAAGGGGATCAGTCGCCGTTGGAAAGTCTTCCAGGCGGCCGCAGGACCCATCGGACCCCGTCTTTCGCCTCTCCTTTTGCCCACTAATAATTCCCGACGACTTGGTCATTTATGTCCTGGTCATCTCAGAAACGTTATAAATTTCTGTGAGGACCTCTGGGCCGCTGAGGATCACCCCGGCCGGAGTCGCTTTCTTAAAGTGGCTTGAAAAAACTGCGCAAACAGATCGTTAACGGTCTGATCATTTTTTACGGTTGTATTTTTAAAGGAAAGCGAGGAAGAATAAGTTGGCTTACGCTTAGTGTTAACAAAATTATAAAACTGTTTTGGGTCCTCAAAGAATTGGGCCTTACAAGTTATATAATTTTTTTAACACTACGCCTCCAGCACGGTGAATATCAACTGAGCAGAAAAATAAGAAGGTAGGACAGATTGAGAACCGTTACGTTTATATTTAGAACACAGATTAGATTTTTTTTTTTTTGAGATGACTCAACTCTTTAGTAAACCAAGGAGGCTTATTCGAGGTTGACGGAAAGTACAACGGAACACATTCAAGAAAAAATGAATTCATGGCACTGTAAAAAATATCCACGGCTTTACCCGTCAGTGCACATGCATAAATCAGACCAATTAAAATCAGTTATAAAGTTATTCAGCCGTTCGAAGTCCGTCTTGCGAAAGCAGAAGACTTTTTTGGCTGGACGATCAGAAATATTTTCTGCAACTCAGTCCCAATGTCGATACTCACATCGAAAATATGATGATAGGGATCTACGGGTAGCGTCAACGGTGACACCCTAAGCTTACTTCGCAATCTTCTTGCATTATGATAGGAAATAGAGAGGGAATTTGTTAGTTTTTCGGTACGGATGACTTAGAGGGCGCAGTGGTCTGGTCGGGCCTGGGAAGACTTATTCATACAGGCCGCCGTTTCTTTTTTTTAGCTTCATACTCCTTGACAACCATGTGTGTGGCCAGAAAATGCTAGAGCATATATTGTCAAAAGTTCTTTCTTATGTCCCTAGCATAAGAAAATTTGAATTTTTCCACTGTTATTTTGTTAATTTCGGCTCCGGTTTTGCCTTGGATAAAGGCAATTACATCATCCGATGTCTGAGAAGGTAAGAGCCGCGAAACAAAAATCTGCTTCGTAAGTATAACAGCTATAAGGGCTTTTGGCGATACGGACTGAATGTCTGCATTGCCAATATCGGCCGGTAGTCCGGGCCTCACATCCTGGACAGGTAAATTAACGGTGCTCTGAGGGGTCAATATTCGAGAACCCCCAGGGGATAATACGGAAATAACCGGGGGCGTGGTTCTCCAGCGGCACATTCGGGTACCGAATCTTTTCTGCCACTCGACCTCAGAACCCTTGGTTTTAATCCTAAGGCCGATGGCTGAGTCGAGGGAGGCTGCAGTTGGGAGCCCGCTGCGGGGTTTAGGGATCCGTCTGTATGCTGCAGACCAGTTGCGGTTTTTTTGCGCCTAGGAAACTAGTTTCATAGCTTAATAAGGCTAATAGGCTAATAAATGGAGTGCCCAGCGCCAAGAACATATCTTGAGTTTTACAAAAACTTAATAATACGTCTTTAAAACTGTTTTTGGTTCGCCGCATAAAAGACATCATTTCTCTTTCCCCCTCGCGACAGGCCTTACAGCAGTAACGTAGACCGATGTTTTTTCTTACATCGTACGAGCCACAACACCAATGCACTTGGCATGCACCATGTTGTCGCACAGCCTGCACCAGACGGCAAGATCATTCGCGGTAATACCCTTATTACAGGATTTTAAAACGCAGACAACGGACATTATTAAGACTTAAGTATGCCTCCAGCCGTATTGCCTGCTTAGTGCATACGCTGATGATCTGCTTCTTCTCGTCGAGGGAAATTCCCAAGCCGTGCTGAAGCAACAAGGAGCGCAACTTATGTCCATCGTAGAAACGTGGGGAGCGGAAATTGGCGTTGCCGTTTCCACCAGCAAGACGGTAATAATGCTGCTAAAAGGTACCTTGAGACGTGCGCCGACGGTAAAGTTTGCTGCCGGATGTGCGTAGCTGTCGGTACCTTGGCATCACGGTCAGCGAAGGAATGAAATTTCTCGCGCACATCGCCGATCTTCGCCAGCGAATGACCGGAGTCGTTGGAGCATTGTCGCGTGTGCTCCGAGCCGACTTGGGTTTCAGTCCTCGGGCCAGGCGGACCATATATGCCGGACTCATGGCACCTTATGTGGTGTTTGGTATGGTATGGTATAGCACCGCCAAACAGGAAGCTGCCAATAGGCGACCAGGCGGCCAGAGGATGATCCTGCTTGGAAGCCTCTCGGTATGCCGAAAAGTGTCCACTGTGTTACTGCAGGTTCTTGCTGGAGCTCTCCCGCTTGACTTGGCCGCTAAGCAATTAGCGGCCAAATACAAGCTGAAGCGTGGATACCCGTTGGAGAAAACGACTGGCTCTATGGCGAGGACATTTCATGTCTGAGCTGGGAGCAGAGAAAGACCCGCCTAGAGGAGTGCTTGCTTCTGGTAGAACCGATGGGAAGACGAAAGTGAACCAGGACGAGTGACCCATCGTTTCATCCCAAATGTCGCTCTCATCTATCGGGATCCCAATTTTGTGTTCTCGATAATGGCATCTTTCCTGCTTACAGGGCAAGGGTCGTTCAATGAATTTCTGCATGGGAGAGCCCTCAGCGACACCACTGCTTGCGCGTGGGGCGATCCATATGAATATTAGATGCACGTATCGTGCGCTATGCAGATCTGCGAGACCTTGATGTACTAGGTATGCAGCGCGTTGGCGAAGACTGGACGTTTGAAGGAATCCTGGAAGATCGAGAGAGGATCCAGCGGCTGACAGAATTCGCAGAGGAAGCGTTCCGCAGGAGAAGGGAGTTTAGCCCAACAACCTCGCCGTTTGGTTAGCGGCGAAGAATACTGCCACAGCCCGCCATTGCCTGTCGTAGTAGATGACTAATACGGCATAGGGGCGCTCCACCAGGGCTTGTCGGAGCCGAAGGAGTGAGGCCAACCGAGCCTCTAATTTTTGGTACCACGGGTTGGGGAATTGTCCAAGGCTGCCCATTGAGGTCGGCCCCCTAGTGGGAGTATCGTGGTGGCTGTGGTTATCGCAAAGTCGCGGGAGATCCGCTAGGATCGACGTGGAACGTGCGTTCTCAACCTGGAGCTGTGGCCAGATCAGCAGAGATTTAAGATAGGTCTCGACTCCTCACAAAGGGGGGAGCAAACGTCCGACAAACGTGCGCTCAAATTTGTACTGGAGTAGTCGCTATGTACATAGCGGTTGGGGCGGTTGGCTGGCGCTTAATGTGGCCAGTTCTGATCACATTAAAATGCTTTGGTTTTACTCCCTTTGTTGGGGAAGATGCCACATTAAATAAGCACGGACGGATCCAAATCTCACTGTACCTTTACGTAAGAAGAGATAAAAATGTGCAGCTGCACCGAGAGAGCGGGAGAGTAAAAGTGAGGGTAAGCTGGTGAGCGTGGGAGCAAGCTTATCGTTTAACTGTCGCGACGGCGCAAGCTAAACGGAGAAGGCACAAAGAGAAATGCAAAAAATGAAAAAGCACAACTAAAATGTGAAATTAATACCAATTCAATACACAAAACAGAATAGCTGCATACACACGAAGTGAACAGGATCTATATTATTCACAAAATCAGAGATTAAAATAAAACACTAGTTGTTTTTATCAAAAAATTACACAAAACGAGAGCGCAAGAAAAAAACACGTCCGTTCACTTGGAAGAGAGAAAGCTTATTATGAATAAATCGCAGAGAGAAAATATGTATGAGTACACTGAGAGATATTTATGAGGAACAAATAATGAATTTATCATTTTAAATGGAGATATCCATGTCTAACCTCTGAGATCACACGCTCGAAATATACCCACCCATAAGCAGACCCACGAGCGTTAGACCGACGGAAGGGTATAAAAAAACGTGAGCAGTCGTCAGATATTTCAATCGTTCGCGAGAGCTGTAGCTGTCAACATCGTGCCAGAATAAGCAAAGTAAAATTCTCTCATCGTCGGGAATTTATGACGGTTAGTCGGGGTTTGGGTGGCTCAGGGGGCGGCCCAGATATTAATTTGGTTCTGTTGTGGTGGCTGAAAAAGATTTCGACCCGGCCCAGAGTACCAAAGAAGACTGTTATAGTTATGCCGTAAATATATATCTTAATCTTTTAAGGGCCTACTAGGTGCTGAGTCTGCATATCTTACATGCGCGACCACATTGTCACTACGTGAACATAATACCTCCTCCATACCTCAGCTCCTCTCTACCGTCGCTTACTTATATACATACATATTTAAGATAAATTAATTGGAAAGTGCAGTGAGAGCTAGCTATTTTGGGCGCTCACATGGGAGTCGTTTTTCATGTATTTATTTGACATTTATTTTCGTTTTTCATGTATGAACAGTAAGAATTAAATATGTAAAAGAATATTGATTTAACCATTAAAGAGGGTACGGAGCGACTTGTGTTGCTCCGACCAATAAATTCTAAAAACTTTTGAAATCATTACTAATCAAAATACATGGGATTGTGATGATTTCACATGGGACCGTGATATGTGCAAGGATTGCACGGACACCAATTTTTGCAAGGACTATCTGGAGACAGCGAATTCCTAAGGCTGCGGCACTTGAGGCACGACTGCGACGCAAATGGCGGAACTAGGACACAACGACTAGGACCGTTGTCAAAGTTATATATAATTATCGAAGGAGGAGATAACAAATATAACGATAATGGAAAACAAAAAATAAATTCACAAAATCTAGCGCAAGCAGCGACGATTTGCAAACAACGAAAAATTAATTTGCAACAACATTAACAAAATCCAGCGCAAACAGTGTTCGTTCGCCACCTTTCCTGTTTACATGGCAGCAGCAGCAAGAAGAAACATCTAAAGAACCTTCCGCCAAGGCATTCTTCATTGGTTAAGTCGTCATCGCCGTCTTCACCGAGACCATCCAGCTGTAACCTACTCAAGGCATCCTCATCCCGACACCACTGGCCGAGAACACCCATGTGCAGCAGCTATATCGTGTGCGGGAGGCAATCCGCCACCTGCGCCTGCGAGGAAGGATCAACAGGGACGACAGTCAACACCGGCACCGCCCGGCGCGTCAAGCCGGGCTTAGGAATGTGATCCGAAAGCGCTTTTAAGAGCGCATAGCAAAATAAAATCTTTTTGTTTTGTTGCCCTTCGTGGCACACCCAAAATCGATGCTGCATATAAGTTGAAAACAAAACATTGTAACATTGAGCGGAACTTTTTCTGCCCGATGAGAAGAATAGTAAGAATAGTAATTAGTAAAAAAAAATAATACAAAAAAAAAAATATTGTAATGAAATTTAATAAAATTTAATGAACCCTTAAAGGGTAATTAATTTTCACCATTTCTTTTCTTCTCCTGAAATAAATGTTGTATACATTTTGAGGTATTTTAAAAAGTTTAATTAAAAACAAAAACAACAACAGTTTTGTTTTAATTTAATATGTTTTTTTTTTTTTGGTAATAATAAAACCTAACCACACAAAAAGGAGACCGAAAACAAAAACGGTGCTCGTCAATTCGACTAATGGTTCCACCACTATAATTTAATTCGAAATTAATTAATAATTAATTAAGTATACCTTTGAAGTTGATATATGTGTACGATATTAAGATCAATAGGTAAATCGAACTCTGAATAGCCATTCATATACGGCACATTAATAAATAATAAAGAGAAAAACCAAGAAAAATGTGGATTTAGACATTAAGGCAATGGACTCCACTGCAAATATCGAAAATAAGATCGATTTAAAAATATGTATTTGATTCTTACAACATATTGTTATCGATAATCGTTGCAATTATGTGTGCATATATTATTTATAAAGCATAATAAATGCATCACAAAAAGGGCCTTAAGCCATACAAACGACCTAGATAAGGTCTAAAGTAAATAAACGATTATGGTAACAATATGTTATAATATTATATATGATATTAAAAAAAATTGTTTTATTTTAAGTACATAAATAAAAAGAAATAATAAAAAAAAATATATATAAATGTTAAAAAAAAAACCTATATATATAAATAAATAAAAAAGGAAGCCAATACAAACTAGGTATGTTTGGTATTAAAAAAAATATATATTCTAAATGGACTGGCAAGTTATAATAAACGAGCTTAAAGAAATTAAACCGACTTTCGACAAGTCGCACAAGTGCATTACACAAAATAGAGAAGTGTATCAAGACAGAAAAAGAAAGCCCTGATTCAAGCCTAACGGAAAATACCAACAAAATGAAAAACTCTGTCGCAGCGTCAAGGGAATATGTGCGACAAATTTCGTCCACAATACCCGAGTTTGACGGCAAAAAGGTTAATCTAAATCGATTCCTCACGGCTCTTCGTTTAACAGATCTGACAAAACGAGATCAGGAGATGCTAGCAGTGGAGGTAATCAAGACAAAGATAATTGGTCCGTTATCATACAAAGTTGAAAACGAACAGACTATTATCGGTATAAAAAGTGTATTGAAGGCATCAGTTAAAGGCGAATTGCCTGATGTCATTAAAGCTTTGTTGCTTAATACACAACAGCGTGGCAAAACTGCAGCAATATGCCACAAAAATAGAAAACCTATGTAGGTCGCTTGGGGCAGCAGACATAGACGATGGTCTAGATTCTAATAATGCTGAAAAATTTGCTTCTTAGGAAGCGGTCTCTGCAATGATAAAGAATTGTGAGCATGATAAGCTTAAGACCGTACTAGAAGCAGGAAATCTCACCACCATGACTGCTGTGATTGAAAAGTACATACACTGCACTGTAAGGGCAATGCTATATTAATAGATGACACGATCGAGGAAATAATAACCAAGGAAATTACCACAACAGAGGTAATGGCCAAGGAAATTGTAATAACTATAATTACTAAATGATTTAAATTCGCTGAATACCAACACCATATGAATTCCATATCGTATCTGACAATTTGCCTATACCAGGGGATGGTATAATTGGTTTGGATTTCATTAAGAAATACAATTGTAGTTTAGAATTCCACGACCAAGAAGATTGGTTCACTTTGAGGCCCGAAAATTGCAGGATTAAAAACATTCCTATAATACCTTCACTAGATAGTGAAATAGTTTTGCCAGCTAGATCATAAAAGGCGAATCATTGTATGATTATGATGTTTACAATGCAGATACAGAACGTAGTACACGAAGAACTTCAGAAATATTAAAACTTCTTAAATTTCCGTCGTTATTTAAAAACGATTTAACAATACTTAGCACCGAACATAGCGATAATTTTGGTCTCGAAACAGAAACCAAATTAGCTAATAACTTTTATAAGCAAAAATTTAGGTTAAATGACAGAACTCCGTCTACATTAAAAAGTATAGAATGACAAAAAGTCAGAAGCCAGAAATTCAAAGGCAAGACAAATTAATAAGAGACAGTATTGTCGAGCCTTCTATCTCAGAATATAATAGCCCACTTCTCTTGGTACCCAAGAAATCACTGTCTAATTCGGCCGAAAAGAGATGCCGATTAGTAGGTGACTATCGTCAAATCAACAAGAAACTGTTAGCAGACAAATTCCCACTTCCAAGAGAAGAACGAGCAAAATATTTCTTGTGCCTAGACCTGTTGTCAGGATTTCATCAAATCGAATTAGACGAAAAGTTTAGAAATATAACATCATTCTCAACTTCAACAGGTGCACGCGATTGCCATTTGGGCTAAAAATAGCGCCAAATTCTTTCCAAAGAATGATGACTCTTGCATTTTCAGGCTTAAAGCCTTCGCAAGCACTTCTGTATATGGATGATTTACTAGTCATAGGCTGTTCCGAAAAGCATATGCTTAAGAACTTAACTGACGGTTTCAAATTATGTAGATAACATAATTTAAAGCTACATCCGGAAAAATTCACTTTCTTTATGAAAGAGGTTACTTATATAGGACACAAATGTACTGATAAAGGTATATGAGGTAATTAAAAATTATCCCCAGCCAGTAAATGCAGACGAAGCTAGACGATTCGTAGCATTTTGCAATTATTACAAAAGTTGTATTAAGAATTTCTCCGACAAATCACGCCACTTAACTAGGCTTTGTAAAAAAAAGTACCATTTGAATGGTCAAGTAAATGGAATGAATCATTCGAATATCTTAAAAGGGAATTAATGAAACCAACACTTCCTCAGTACCCAGATTTCAACAAACAATTTTCAGAACCAAAGATTCTAGTAAACAGGCATGTTAAGTTGAGTACTGTCTCAAGACCATAAGGGTCAACAGCTACCAGTGGCATATGCTTCAATAAGCTTTACAAGAGGCGAACGTAATAAGTCCGGAACAGAACAAGAGCTAGACCATACATATATGGTAGGCATTTTTTATTACAAAGTGACCATAGGCCACTATCATACCTTTTCTCAATGAGAAACCCAAGGTCAAAATTAACAAGAATGAGGCTAGACTTGGAAGAGTTTGAATTTACAGTAGAATACCTCAAGGGTAAGGATAATCATGTTACAGGTGATTTGTCCCTAATAACGATCAAAGAACTTAAAGCAATGAATAGACAAATATTAAAGGTCACGAAAAGATCTTTAACATAACAGAAAAATACCTGCGCAGCTGAAAAATTGAATGAACCACAAAAGAATGAAGAATTTATAGAAGTGCCCAATATTTATCAGGTAGTCAATAACATTGCCTACTATAAATATGTTGTTCTCAAAATAGACAAATATAAGTATTTGCTAAAAAGAGGCAAGAATATTATAACACGTTTTGATAGGACTCATTATTCTAATGAAAAAAATTGATTTACAT
>VNJU01005306.1:427-12162 GCA_008042675.1 Drosophila seguyi | reverse complement strand
ACAACGATAAACAAAAATCAGCTGATCGCGACTTTTGCCTATTAGAGAAATGTAAACAAACTCGCTCTTTTCAAAACCACCACCATCTCATGCACTTGCGTGTGCAAGACAGAGACAGAGATAACCCTCTCTTTCTTGCGCACGTTAGTTAGTTTCTTGCGCTCATTAGTTTTGATGTTGTTTTTTGGGAAGCTCCTGTTGCTAGCTGCCAAAATGATAACAAACTGATAAGTAAATAACTTTTGTGTTTTTTATCCGATCTTTACCAGATTTTCGGTATTGATACATGTACTACATATGCATGCCTATGCACAAAAAAAAAAGATCTATGGTAATATTTGTGGCTGCAAAACGTTTTTTTATTGATTTGCGGGGGAGTGGGAGGGAAATTTTAAAATCTGAAACAAACTTGATCTGCGTGCAAAACATTCCGACCTACATGGCGAATTTGGTGGCTCTAGCTCTTGTAGTTGCTGAGATCTAGGCGTTCATACAGACGGACAGACGGACAGACGGACAGACAGACATGGCTATATCGACTTGGCTGTTGATGCTGATCAAGAATATATATACTTTATGGGGTCGGAAATGCTTCCTTCTGCCTGTTACATATGTACATTTGCACAAAATTAATATACCTATGTACCTACGGTACAGGGTATAAAAATTAGTTATTCCAGATGCCTTTGCTTTTTATCAATGCGCTCAACAAAATATGAAAGAGGTCAAAATTCTTTTCATCTCAGCAGATGAAAAAGAGAAGCAATGCATATTGCTCAAGTTAAATGAAAAGTGGGAAAATATAAAAAGTTGTCGGGGCATTTTAAAATTGCATTATTTTTAATACAATGGCAAAACAATGAAATCAGCATTGACTGCGTATTCCGAACAGAAACAATTTATTTAATTGTTTTGCACACATTAGTTTAAGTATATATAATGTAAGCTTGTCATTTTTAACACAACAACAAATGCACACACATTTACACATTAAGTTGTTGACTTTATAGAAAAACATAATAAATATACTTGTTTTCATTTTATTTCATAATTATGAATTACAAAAAAATCCAAAAAATTATGATGTCCCGTGCGACAGTGATACAATCTATACGATCTTTTTGCTTTAAGACAAAAACATTATTAAGATAAATGATGGCACAACATTTTAAAATTAGACTCATTAAAATATTCCTTTAGGTTTCGCTAAACTTTGACTTTGAACGGTAGGCCGACAAAACTACTTCCATTTTTTGTCACGTGCGACAGCGGTAGTTTTTTGCAATTATTTTGAAAATGAAAAGTTGGCCGAACTCAACTTTTTCAGCAATAATAGAGCTATGAAAGAGTAATAATTTAAGCCTACTCGCCAAATTTGAATTGCTTTAATTTCTTTTTTTTTGTCTTTTAAAGCTTTAAAAGCGTACAAATGTCCCGTGCGACAGCATGGAATTGCCCATATATATATGATCTTACATTTAGCCCGAGAACAATAGTCGGGTATAAAAATACGAAATTTCTTTAATTTCGTGATCTGATTGCAGATTACTAGTTGGCGCTTGACGAAGATGGAGTTGTTTTCCATTGCAGAGAACTGCTTTTTCCTGATAATCACATGTCTGCAAATTTTTGCCCTCTGCTTTCTGGACTACGGCCTGTTCTGGCTGCTGGCCACTATGTCCTACTACGGCCACCAAGAGAAAGGCCTGGAGGTGCCTGCGTACATTGACCTGGAGATCAAGGGCGGGGGATTTGTTGCCGACGTCATGAGAGGAGTAGCAGGCGCTTTCCGACCCCTAACGCAGAAGAACACGATCGACAGCAATCCATGCCTTCCCCTGCCTATAGAGCCCAACTACATACTGTACGTTCAGATATTGACGTTTTGTCTGTTGGCGTGGACCATCGTGGTGGCCGAGCCGTATGTCCTTCGCACCCGCCATTGCATCATGGGACATTACTACCCAAAAAGAGCAGCCGAGAGACGTATGTTTCTGTACAGAAAGATCAGCGAGTCAAGAAGTAAGGCCACTAACATATGTCCACTTAACCTGGCTCCATTCTATTCTGTTCAGTTAGCATTTTTAAGTTTGCCCGTCGTAGGGTACGAAATGAACTTATACACCAAGGGAACGTTGCGCACTTCAGATGTATCACCTGGCTCGGACAAAAACTTTCTTGGTGAGATTTGATTTTTAACCAATCAATCGACCCGTAGAGCCAGTTAGGCAAGGCTATACCGTCTATGCTGACTAGTTTGGTCGATCTAAGTTGGTTGATTGTTTATTTTAGCTAAAAACGGATTTAAAATGTTAGATTTCTTTCCTATTGTCTGCTCTGCTCTTGCCAATCCCCTCTTATATCCGCAGGTGCTGCTGCTGCTGCCCGAAAGAAGACCACTGCACCATATGCGGCGTCCCCCTGACCTCGTAAGTTGCTCCGATAGCTCGGCGGTTTTAACCAGGATGTCCGTTTTTCAGATCTAATTCCCATTTCTGCGACACGCCAGGATGCAAAGGAGTTTATTGCGATGACTGCTTTGAAGAGTCCAAACATAAATGCTGCCTTTGCAAGCCCCCATTGGAATATGAGGATTTCTCCGACTGCTCCGAAGTAGAGTGAGTTGATCTATATACATATGTGTATAAACAGGCTCTGATCCCGTTTTTCTGTAGGGACTCTTCAGATTTTTCAGAAACAGATACTTACAGAGAACAAAAATTCAGAGAGATCTGCAATGTAGAACGGGAAGACAGTGAAGATTAACAGCCTCACTACTAGACTTTAATATTATTTTAGAAATAATAATATTATGGTAACTGGTGTAATAAGACCACCCGCGTTTATCAACATTAAATAATAATATATTTAAGTGTTATTTAAATAAATTAAGCGCAATAATTATGATATTGTAAAATGCATTATTTAATTAAATTATGTTGTTATTTCTATTTTTCCCCGAAAATAAACCAATTTACGATTCAGAAGATTAGTTTCCCAATGCAAAGTCAGTTTTAGTCGATTACCTCTAAAACTTCTCGCCTTGCGGCTTAATCGTTAAATTATGAACCTGTAAATGAAACGAAAAATACTATATATTATTATAGGTGTTGCTTTATGAAAAATATATGCCAAATACACACAATTGAAGCAATACGTTTCAAATATTTAAATGCAAGAGTAACATAAAATTTAAGTTGAATGCAACATTGATTGCATATCATTACAACATGGGTTTAGCAGGCCAAGTTAAGGAACTAAAAAAAAACATTCAGCTTAAAATAATCAACATTTTTATTTGATATTCATATCCGGTTAGCACACTTTATTCATGTTAATACGCATTTTAATCAAACTCCTTGCGATCATCGCTCTATTTCGTTTGAAAATATTGCATTCAGGTCAAAAGCTTAAGGGGATATTCTGGTCTAGAAATTTAAAAAAATAAAAAATAAATAATAAAAGTGATAAAAAACACAATAATTTCCCACTTTATCCTAGTTCCGGCCATAGCGACATTATTCTAGATTATTTATCTTTTTATACCCTTGCAGGGTACAGGTTTGCAACGCAGTGAAGGTGACATTTCCGACCCTATAAAGTATATATATTCTTGATCAGCATCAACAGCCGAGTCGATCTAGCCATGTCCGTCTGTCCGTCAGTCCGTCCGTTTCTACGAAAACTAGTCCCTCAGTTTGAAGCTATCTGAATAAAACTTTTCAGATAGTCCATTTGCTCTCATTACTATTTAAGTCGGAACGGGCCGGATCGGACGACTATATCATATAGCTGGCATAGGAAAGATCGGTAAATTTTAATGAAAAATATTATAATTTAGCCAATTTTTGGGATATTTGCATACAATTTTAGATCTGACCATTTGGTTTTATTTTACAATTTCGGTTTTAATTTTATATCTTTTTGGCTTTGTTGCTTGCAATATTTTTAGCCAGCAACATTCTGCGCTGCCAATATTTATTTTATGACAGTACCCGGAGAAAGCGAAAAAGTCAGAACATTTTTCTTCTTCTTCTAATTACTGCAAGGGTATTAAAGCTTCCTTTCCTGTTTTTTTTTTGTTTCAGATAACTAGGAGGGTTACAATCATGGACATGGTCAGGTGAAAATTTTTTACTTTTTTTAGTTTTTAATATTTTTCTGTACACTTCTAAATTTAACAAATAACTAATCAAAAAATGGATACTAAATATTAATTGCCTTTATTTTACGACACTTTAAAAAGTACCTCAAATTCATGCTTCTAGACCAGAATACCTCCTTAATGTGATCGTCACTTAACAATACAATATATATATATACATATATATATATGTAGGTGTAGATATATCTTATAATACTGTCGTTATATAACCCACCTGAACGTTGGTTGGAGTGCCAATAACCCAAAGGACCGCAT
This sequence comes from Drosophila seguyi, assembly GCA_008042675.1. Taxonomy (NCBI): domain Eukaryota; kingdom Metazoa; phylum Arthropoda; class Insecta; order Diptera; family Drosophilidae; genus Drosophila; species Drosophila seguyi. The sequence goes on along the minus strand of VNJU01005306.1, from coordinate 7,742 downwards.
CTGCGACGTCGGCACTACTTAGCATGGGCATGTGCTGTTTAACAACACCCTGGATCTCTTGGGGCAAAATGTCGGTATCAACCATGCCGGGGCTAATGGTCTGCAATAACAATTTGGAGTAATGGAATAGGGACAATGGACATCTAACTCACCGACACCCTCACAAGGGTCTTGTGGCGCTGGAACTCCTGACGATAGATCTCGTTCATGGCGCGAAGAGCGAATTTACTGGCCGGATAGATGTTAAGTGAAGGCAGCATTGGACCCAAATTCGGCACCTGTTGTCCTGCCACACTGTTTATGATGACCACGTGACCCTCACTTCCGCGCTCTCTCATGGAGTTAAATGCCTCCCGAACACAGTTCACGGTGCCCATGATGTTTGTCTCGACAGTGGACCGCATGGCCGCGCTGTCAGCCCGACCGCTGAGTTCACCAGTGGCTATAATTCCGGCGTTACTCACTAGCGCATCCACCCCGCCCAGGTGGTGCCGGATCCAGTCAAAGGCCTCCGACACCTGCTCTTCGTCCTTCACGTTGCATCTAATGGCGTGCAGACGGTTCTGTTCTTGGGCTCTTAGGCCTTCTCGAAGCTGCTCGACGCGTTCCTGCCGCCTAGCTAAGCCGATGACCACCATGCCGGCGGCGAGCAAGGCCCGAGTGCACGCCGCTCCAATTCCTGCACTAGCTCCGCTGACCACAGCGACTTTGTTCTGCCAACGCTCCATTGCACCTGCCGGATGGTGACCAACTGACCGGCCACTTGTCTTCCAATCCCGGTGACAGCTAACGGGGAAGGGAAGCCGTAGCAGTCTAATCACTATTGATTATTAAGAAGTCGGTCACGTACAATGAAATCTTTAATAATTGGAAGCTCAGATAGATACTTTTATGTAGCATAGGAAACCTAAGCCCTGCTGCACAACAGTAAATTAACCAAATTTTTAATACATTAATACAGTTAGTCGGCCTTATTGGACGATCATTGCTGCACTTTTAAAATTATATTATTAATTAATTATTGATCTCCGATATGGGGAAAATATATAAGATTAAAAAAAAACGCTTCGATCTTTAAGTTTAACCCACATTTACTAGACCTGTTGGATGCTGGTGGCTTAAATGATTGTTAATTTAAATTGTTTACGGAGTTTTTTATAATGTTTATTTACCATATCCTTGCGTCCTATATATTTTTAAACCCTTGCAGGGTATTATAATTTTAGTCAGAATTTTGCAACGCAGTGAAGGAGACATTTCCGACCCTATAAAGTATATATATTCTTGATCAGCATCAACAGCCGAGTCGATCTAGCCATGTCCGTCTGTCCGTCTGTCCGTCCGTCCGTCCGTTTCTACGCAAACTAGTCCCTCAGTTTTGAAGCTATCTGAATGAAACTTTGCAGATAGTCTTCTTTATGCTCTCACTACTATATAGTTCGGAACCGGCCGGATAAGACGACTATATCATATAGCTGCCATAGGAACTGTCGGTAAATTTTAATGAAAAAAATTATAACTTAGCCAATTTTTAAGATATTTGTATAAAATTTGAGATTTGGCCATTTTGTATTTGTCTAGAATTTCGGTTTGTAATTTATCAAAATCGGACCACTATATCATATAGGTGGCATAGGACCGCTCGGAAAATTTTGGGGAAAAAATCTAACTTAGCCAATTTTCCACATATTTTCATAAAATTTGAGATATGACCATTATTTATTATTCCCAATTTGCGGTCAGAATTTTGTTGCTCGCAACATTTACTTCGTTCGCAACATTTTTCGCTAGCAACATTCTTCGCTGGCAACCTTTTCCTCTCGCAACATTTATTTTATGTCAGTCTCCGAGAAAGCGAAAATGTCGGAACATTTCTCTTCTTCTTCTTCTACTTACTGCAACGGTATTTAAACTTCGGCATGCCGAAGATAGCTTCCTTTCTTGTTATATAATAGTTATTATGCGCTTGCAGGGTATTATAATTTTAGTCAGAAGTTTGCAACGCATTGAAGGAGACATTTCCGACCCTATATATTCTTGATCAGCATCAACAGTCGAGTCAATCTAGCAATGTCCGCTTGTCCGTCCGTTTTTACGCAAACTACCCCTTAGGTTTTCAACATATTTTCATATAGTTTGAGACATGACCATTCTAAAAGTAGAAATTTTATGCAAATCGGATGATTATATCGTATAACTGCCATTTAAACGTTCGTTAAATTTAGAGGAAAATGGTAAACTGTTATTGTATGACTATACCTGTAAATATAGTATAATAGGGAAACGTTAAAACCGAATTTTGTTTAAATGTTTTATTAAGTTCCTATTGGTTTTTGTTTTCAATAGATCAAATTTGATTAATTCATATTGATTCAATTGTAGGCTGCAGGGCTATACAAGCTGCGGCCTGCCAAATTTAGCTGGCTTTCTTGTTTATTTTGAAAACAGCATCTAACACAGAGGTATTTAAGCTTTGACTGTAGCTTTCTAACATCTCTCAGGGAATTTAAAGAATCGAGTAACAATTGTTTAAAATTTGGTGCACTAAAATTCGCTCAACATTGAACACGACATTTTGTATTTGTAATTTAAAACCTTTCTCTTAAACTGGATTAATTTGTTATAACAAATACTTTTAGTCTGTCTAACTCATACATTTTTTGCAATTGCTTTTATAGCCGAACGACAAGACAAATGGTAAGCTTGTCCATTTCCAGTTCTGTCTTCAGACTTGAAAGAAAAGTTAGCTCTCAAACCCTGCAAGCGCAAGTGGCACCCACAGACATATTCACAGTTGGCTTAAGTAAACAATAGTGGAAATTTTAAATTGTAAATATTTGCACTCCGTTTTCGGAAGCAGGTACCGGGGTTACACAAAGCAGTGATACTTGAAGTACTACAAGGTAAAAGGGGGGCTCTGGGAGATGTAGATTGCAGAGCCGGAAGCTATCCTTTTTGTATCTATGTATGTTTAACTGAAGTTTTGTTCGCTTCTGCAAATAGCACAGGATTTGCTTTCGTCCTTGGCCTTCTTGGTCGTGAACTTTGCCCAAAGCGGACTTCAATCATAAGCGAACATTAATAAACTTCTTAAAGCATTATGCTTAAGAAATAAAAGCTTCTTTCAGGTAAGCATAAAATGAACACCGAATTTGTGAAATAATATAAAATGGCTACGTCTATGAGCTGATAAAAATATGTTGAAAAATATCGAAATAGTAATTTTGTAATATATTTTAACTTTATCGGACAAACAAACATGGCTATATTGGGTCGGCTGTAGGTGCTGATCTCTTCATATATTCTTCATTATAATATTTTCAGTCGTACAAGAAGCGAGAGCTTGCTTAACAGTAAAGTTGTTTAAAAGTCTATAAAACTCTACATTATTCTTGTTGGAGGAAGTCTTTTGTTAATTCTTTTCACAAAAAAAGGTAAAGTATTTATATAGATTCCACCAAAAGCAGAGCAAGCTTTAGGTTGTCAGTTATCCAGAGCGAAAGTCTAATTACTCCTCCGTTGTATCTCTTTTATAATAGAGGCCTTTCTAATACACTCGCAGACAGGTGATCATAAACGCTCACACACTACGTGTAAACTGATGCCATTTTTAAATTGGCAAATACGCAAACTAATCCCTCAGTTTTGAAGCTATCCGAATGAAACTTTGCAGTTAGTCTTCTATATGCTCTCACTACTATTTAAGTCGGAACCGGCCGGATCGGAAGACTATATCATATAGCTGCCATAGGAACGGTCGGTCAATTTTAATGAAAAAAATTATAACTTAGCCAATTTTCAACATATTTTCATAAAATTTGAGACATGGCAGGAATTTCGGTTTTACTTTTATTGCTTGCAATATTTAGTTCGTTCGCATAATTTTTCGCTAGCAACATTTTTCAACAGCAACGTTTATTTTATGTCAGTACCCGAGAAGGCGAAAAAGGCATAACATTTTTCTTCTTCTTCTTATACTTACTGCAAGGGTATTTTAGCTTCGGCATGCCGAAGTTAGTTTAATTTCTTGTTTTAACTTGATATTAACTAAAAAAAATTAACTTCATTTTTGGCGCTTGAAAAAACAATATTAGAAACAAAATGCTTACAACTAACAAAAACTTTAGTTTGATGAATTATCTTATAAAAATAGTTGTTATATTAATATTTAGTGGTGTTTCATTTATTTTTAATAATTACTGACGAGGCAGTGAATTCACTAAATTGGAGCAAATTAGGGGGTTAATGGCATACCACTCTAACTTAGCTTTTTCCCACAACTCTTCCTAATTTTTATACCCTTGCAGGGTATTATAATTTTAGTCAGATGTTTGCAACGCAGTGAAGGAGATATTTCCGACCCTATAAAGTATATATATTCTTGATCAGCATCAACAGCCGAGTAGATCTAGCCATGTCCGTCTGTCCGTCTGTCCGTCCGTCCGTCCGTTTCTACGCAAACTAGTCCCTCAGTTTTGAAGCTATCTAAATGAAACTTTGCAGATAGTCTTCTATATGCTCTCACTACTATATAAGTCGGAACCGGCCGGATCGGACGACTATATCATATAGCTGCCATAGGAACGATCGGTAAATTTTAATTTAAAAAATTATAACTTAGTCAATTTTTAAGATATTTGCATAAAATTTTAGATCTGACCATTTGGTATTATTTTAGAATTATATATATATATAGAACTATATCATATAGCTGCCATAGGACCGATCGGAAAATTTTGAGAAAAAAAATCTAACTAAGCCAATTTTCCGCATATTTTCATAAAATTTGAGACATGGCCATTTTGTTTTATTCCAGAATTTCGGTTTTAATTTTATCAAAATCGGACCACTATATCATATAGCTGCCATAGGAATATATATATCTATTTGCCTTTGTTGCTTGCAACATTTTTCGCCAGCAACATTATGCATTGGCAACATTTATTTAATGAAAGCGAGAAAGCGAAAAAGTCAGAACATTTTTCTTCTTCTTCATCTTCTTCTTATTACTGCAAGGGTATTTAAACTTCGGCACGCCGAAGTTAGCTTCACTTCTTGTTTTACTTAGAACCTCCTATTTTTCTGTTTAACATTCCCCATAATTGTTGTATGTATATATATTTAATTTTTTTGGTTCCGGAACCATTTCTTAGCAAGAGTTGACGAGCGTTTTGGATCATTATCCTGCATGGACTCCCATTTTAAGGATATTTCTTCCCCGGCATATGGTTTCATAACATTCTTCAATATATTAAAGTAGGCGGAAGCACACATTTTATCTTCTATCCAGAATATCGGACCAATTCCAGACGCGGAAAAGCATCCCCATATTATGATGTTACATCCACCATGTTTTACCGCTTTTTTTTTTTTGTTTTTGTGTGTTAAGGATCAAATGCAATATATTTTTGGACGTCTTATAGTCCTATTCCACTGCCAAATATTTCAACATTTTGAATGTAGGGGTGACTCCATTGCTACACTTACATTCAGCTGAATTCCTTGTTTACTTGAAGTTTGACATGTCAAATATAAATAATTTTAATATCAAACAAAATTAGAGGGATTGAAGAAAATAGCCACTATCAGCGGGATCTACGCAATGCTATCATGACACTGGCCAGTTTGGAAAATGGGAAAGAGAATCTCATGAAGGCATACAATGCGATTGCCGGGGAGGACCCATTGCCTCCACATAAAAATCTACGCCAATCCTGAGGGACTAGTTTGCGTAGAAACGGCCACTGCACTGCAAACTTCTGACTAAAATTATAATACCCTGAAAGGGTATAAAAAAATGGAACATACCCGAAAAATGTTGGAATATGTAGCAGTGGAATAGGAACATTACATATGTATTTTGCCATCAGATCCGAAGAAATATAAGGACATATAAGGATTTTTTTTGATGTTCGAATTAAAAGGTCGTCGAACATTTGGGATGTGGCTCGCTGCCTGCCCCATTTCTTCTTGATATCTTTAATATTGTTTTTCTTACAAAATGAACAGGGAAAAACTCAAACAAATCTCATAAATGGAGCTTGTTTCTATTATTTTTTCCAGCTCAAACAAAAAGCTTTCTCTCTTCCATGTGAACGGACGTGTTTTTTACCTGCGCTCTCGTTTTGTGTAATTTTTTGATAAAAACAACCGGTGTTTTATTATAATTCTTTGATTTTGTGATTAATAAAGATCGCGTTCACTTCGTGTGCATGCAGCTATTCTGTTCTGTGTATAAAATTATTATTAATTTCACATTTTAGTTGTGCTGCTAGTGTTTGCTTTTGCATTTTTTGCATTCCTCTTTGTGCCTTCTCTGTTTAGCTTGCGCCGTCGCGACAGCTAAACTAAAAGCTTGCTCCCGCGCTCACCCGCTCTCTCACTCTCCCGTTTTTTTCGGTGCAGCTGCACTCATATCTCTCCCTACGTAAAGGTACATTGGTAAGTCCAAATAATAAGTAATAAGTTTTCGTAAAACTCAAGATATGTTCTTGGCGCTGGACACACAATTTAATAGCCTAAAGCTTTTAAATGAGTCTCCCAGGCGCAAAAAAAACCGCAACTGGTCTGCAGCATACAGACGGATCCCTAAACCCCGCTGCGTGCCTCCCTCGGCTCAGCCATCGATCTCAGAACCGAATCCAAGGGTTCTGAGGTCGAGAGGCAGAAAAGATTCGGTACCCGAATGTGCCGCGGGAGGGACCGTGCCCCCGGTGATTTCCGTAGTGTCCCCTGGGGGTCTCAAATATTGACCCCTCAGAGCCCCATTAATTAACCTGCCCAGGGTGTCAGGCCCGGACTACCGGCCGATATTGGTAATGCAGACATTCAGTCTGTATCGCCAAAAGCCCTTATAGCTGTCCCACCTACGAAACAGATTTTTGTTTCGCGGCTCTCCCCTTCTCAGGCATCGGAAGATGTAATTGCCTTTATACAAGGCAAAACTGGAGCTGAAATTAACAAAATAAAGGTGGAAGAATGAAAATTTTTTTATGTCAGGGACATTTCGTCTTTCAAAATAAATGTCCCTAACGAGTTCTTTGACACAATATGTTCGACCAAATTCTGGCCTGAATTCGTTGTCGTCAAGGAGTTCGAAGCTAAGAAAAAGAAACGACGGCCTGTAGGAATAAGTCTTCCCTGGCCCGACCAGACCACTGCGCCCTCTACGTCTTTCGCTCCAAAAAACTAACAAATCCCCTTTCTATTTCCTATCAGAATGCAAGAGGTTTACGTAGTAAGCTTCCCAAATTGTATTCTGATAGTCTCTCGTTTGCTTCCCAGGTTATTGTGTTCACAGAAACCTGGTTAAAGC
>VNJU01005297.1:0-106834 GCA_008042675.1 Drosophila seguyi | reverse complement strand
CAAGGAGGCAAAGGCAAAACAGGCGGCAAAACAGGGGCGCCTCTAGCTCATACACACACACAAAAGGCTTAATCCTTTGTGGGGATCCTGGGGCCGCACACACACGTGTGCTGTGCGTGTTATTGCGATTGTGCCTGTGCCCGTAACAGGGCAAGGATATGGCCCCGAGCGTGTTCAACATTTTAAACACTTTGACTTTGGAGACATTAATGAATACATTGCCCACAAAGCGGAGTTACAAAATTGAGTGGGGGATATTGCACTCTCAGAAAAGTGGTTTAAAAAAAATTTCGTAATTTGTTATTACTAACTAATAAAGATTTTAATTGCGAATCACAGGCTTTTTGGGCATTTTATATCCCCAAGAAGACCTGAAATATTGGCATTCCATAAATAATAAAAATACATATACCAATATTTTTATATGTATAATTTTTTGGAAAAATTGAAATATAAAATTTTTATAACTGAGCTAAAAATGCACTTATTTCAAAATGGACAACTTTTCTCTGTTAGTTTTTAATAGGGCAACAAATCTGCATACTGATTTTCAGATTTTAAAAAATTAAATTTTTTTTCAATTTTTTTACAATTTTAATGATGTCACCCTTTCAAAATTTCGAAAAAATGGGTAACAAATTTTTTTAAGTCGGACATGGCTAGATCGACTTAGCTGTTGATGCTGATCAAGAATATATATGATTTATAGGGTCGGAAATGTTTCCTTCACTCGTCGTAGCAAGCTTCTGAGTGAAAATATAATACCCTGCAAAGGGTAAAAAAATAACTATTAAGAAACTATATTATATAAATAATATGAACAAAATTAAACAACAGTTTATGATTTATATTTTTAATTATTAAAGATGTTATTTTTCTACTAATTAGATTAACTTTGCATTAAATTACTACTCCTTGATTCAAAAAGCAGAAATTCAAGACATATTTCCACTAAGTTAAAGCCTGTATAGAATTCCAAATTATTATTATATTGTACATTTTACTCTTATAATTTATAGCTTTTATAATTTATAGCTTTCTAGCAACATTTGTGAATTTATTTCGAGTGTGGCTGGCGACGCAAACGTTCAGTTGTTTAAAATGCCATTAAACTCACAGAGATGGGCAGCCGCCTGTCAGAATGGCCGACTGTCCATTTCCCCCTCCCACTCTCAATTTCCCTGGTCTTTCCCCGCTTCCGCTTTTGCCAGCCGCAAATTTCTCGCTTTTCCTCGCACAATATTTTCCCACTCTCTCCCACTTTCTCCCTCGCTTTTCCCGGGAGCTGTCAGCATGCATAACTGTTGCTGTCAGGATTATGGCTTGTCATATTATGTATTATAGAGTATTTTATTTGCTTTCAATTAAAATGCGTGTGTCACTCGGCTGCGCATATAAATTGCCAACAAAATAAGACGCAAATTTATGCAAACGAGCCGAATGAGTTTTCTTTTTTCTCTGCCAAGTTTTTCCCTTATAGTTCTGGTGCTGTTATTGTGTGGAATGTGAAATGAGTTTTGCCGCTTGATTTGCATATCCGCTGAAAACAGGAAAACTAAACAACTTTGTTTACTCCTTTCGTTGGGCCATAAAAAGTTGGCGAAAACAGACCGACACAAGGAAGTCATATCAATACACAAATTGTGATTCTTGTAAAAACAATCAAATGAATTTATAAAATATGGCAAATGGGAAAACAATTTGGCCTGTTTGTCGCATATAGCTCGTATTTATTAACTGAATATTAGCCTTAATAGGCAAGGTAAATAGTAAATACAAATTATTAAATAATGGAAGATTTTACTTTAAAAGTAAAACCAATTTTAGAGTTATCTTTAATAGTAAAACAGATTTAACTATTGCTACTAAAGCCATATAGTTATGAAAGCTTTTTAAAAACCTTTTAATCTAAGCTTAAATTTACAAATATTACATTAGCCTCTAAATCCCATCAAGGGAAAACCATTTTCCATGCCAAAAACAATTTCCAAGCGAATTACATTATATTATCCTCCAAAGGGACAACCCATTTGTGTTAACCCCAGCATTTAAGTATAATTAAATTTTCAAAAATAAATGAAAGCCAATGGAAAATGGAAAAACTAGTTTCATATGCAAATGGCATAATACACTTAAACGTTGTATTAATTTTCCTTAAATATTAAAACCTTTAAGTTCCCTTTATACTTTATGAACAAGTTAATGTTGACCGTCAGCGTGAAGGTGGGCGGGCGGTGTCCATTCACTGGTAAACTTTGATAAAATTAAGTTTTTGTAATAAAAATCAAGCCGATATTAAGCTAATGCCCCTGACCTTAATGGCTAATATTTTTACGTTTTTTACGCTTTTGGTTCAGTGAACAAAATGCTTATTACTGATTGATAGGAATCTAAATTAAAATGGCATAATAAAAGCACTCCGGAGCAGACCTTGGCCAGACAGGCGGACAGGTGTAAGTTCATGGTTCACAGTGGACCTTTGGGTCGTCGATTGGTGGCCTCTCCTTTCCTTTCCTTTCCTTCCACGAGTGGAACAGCACAAACTTGGGCCGGGATTAGGGCCAAGAGTAATGACAGTTGGCCAAGCGCAGTCCCGGTGAGTTCAGAGACCAGGGTCCGGAGGCATTAGCTAAGCCTCACACCCGTGTGCTGGTAACTCCGGCTGATTGCCATCGATACGACAGGCGGGTCACGTTCATAAAGTCTCAATCGCCGGAATCGCAGGCCAGGTGCCGGAGACAGCTTAAAGTTGGCCCAAACGAAAAAAAAATGCCGAAAATAATATTGGTTTCTTAGCCAAACTTGGCAAAAATACAGACCAAAGTCTTAAGATCCTGCAAGTTTTCATTGAAATTCTCTTAATTTATTTGTAAATTCTGTAAAGTATTCCGAAAAGATTCTCAATCTCTAAGTACCACCTTTTATATCGGTGTTGTCTTAAAGCGAAATCCCAATGGTGGCTGCTATTTAAGCTGCTTTCTTCTCTCGCCTCTGGCAAATGATTAACTTAATGATAAATTAATTAGGCGCGGGGGCATGAGGGGGAGAAAGAGCAGCTTGGGAGTGGCAGCGACATCAAAGTATCAATAATTAATCGCCTTGATAATGTTTTCAATTTCTTGCTTCATTAAGTTGTTTTATTTTGGCGAGTGCGAGAGGCGTTGGGCCGCCCGTCTTTTCTCTAATCCCCCGGAGGGCTCGTGGCTCCGTCCAGCTAAGCCTGGTTAATACATTTTGAATTAGTTTTAGCAACAAACAAGCAGCCACAAGGAGTACAGGCTTTTGCTACAAAAATCAATAGCCATCGAATGGCTGGGATTTTTCATGTAATATTTGTATCACTGTGAAAAATAAGCAAAGATCTATTAAATCAGAGTTTCTCCTCTAATTACTCAATTAATTCAAAAGGGGTATGCTCATAAAACGTATAAAACATATAGAGTTTGTGGTCTTCAAATCCTTCACCTTTCAGTTTTAAAAACTAATAAACAATCCGAGAAAACAACCACAAAGAAAATTTATTTTGCTATAAAAACAAGGGCTTTAGGCCTGCAAAAAAACAATAGCCTTTCCCTATAACTTGCAATTGAAAAACATTCATCTTTAGCCCCAAAGAAGCACCTTGTTTACCAACAGTCAATAGGCAAAACAATAATCCCAATTTGTTTTTGCCAATGAAAACAAATGGGAGCCTCCGAAAATCAATAGCCTGAGTCGGAGCATAAAGGTACGAGCATTTTTATGAAATTAATTTACGACCCGTCGCAGGGGGAATCCCCTCGACTGATGTATATAATATTTTTTCACATGTGAATGAGCAGTGAATGGAGAGCAGGAAATAAAACTGAAACCGGATGTGCGCCAGATGGCCAGGCCGGAAATTAAACTATTTGCTAGCCTGTCACGCGAGTATTTTGCAAAAATCAAAACAAGAGTTTTGACAGAACTGACACTCACCTGGTTAAAGTCTAATTTATGTTGGTAATTTTTTGTTTTGTTTATTTGAAATTGTTGAGAACTTTCCTTCGGTTGTTTCGAGGGGAAATAGTGTTATTTTCAGGTAGCGTGTGTTGGGCGCGCGTTTTAAAGTCGCTTCGAGAGGATTTTCCGACACCTCGATGGCTGGTACTTGTACACCGCACACTCGCACACTCACTCGCGCAGCAAACACGCACACACAAGCACACGCACACACCTTTGGCCGGGAAAGTGAGTTAGGAAAGCAATGTGCCTGCTCCTCCTGGCTACAGCTTTGTTTGGGGTTCTATTGGCCAGGATCTGTTGTGTCAGCCTCCGCGCTTGGTGTCCTGCTCGCGAGACGGCTCAACTCGAACTGTGACGAGGCTGGTCCTTCGCATTTGGTCCTTCGGCGCGCCTCCAGCGCCTCTCTCACTCTCACCATGGTGGTTCGCTCCTCTCTCTCTCTCTGTCGCACACTGGAAGGACGACTCCTTGCCAGCTGGCCCAGCATTAAAAAGTAATATCAATTTCCACCTTGCGAAGTCGCACGAAAGCAACAGCTAAGCGATTTTCCTGGATGTGGATGTGGATGTGAATGTGAATGTGGCGGTGGCTGTGGATGCGGATGCAGGCAGCTGCTGCCGATTGTGCCCTGCTGGCCCCGCCTCCCACGCCCACACGCACTTGCCTTGGGTGCGCGCGCTCTCTCCGCATTTCCTTTCCCGCAGTGAAAGCCCGACTTTCACTCTACACGAACGCACGGCACGGAATGGCGTCCCGAAAATGTACCCAAGTGGAGACTTTTCATAATTGTTGCATGCCAGGACATGGCATAGGCCGCAAGACAGGAGACGATTATGATATTGATGTACGGTCTAGCGATGGTTATCTTGGGGAGGGAAATAGGTTGTTTTTATTTTGTTCTCAGTTGAGTATAAATATTTATAATAAATTGTATAATAATAATGATGTAGATCTTGGGATACCAAGATATTTTTAAGTGTCGTAGGAATAGAAAAAATAATTATGAAGCTATAAAAATGTAGAGTGCAGATATTAGATGGATTTCTTTACCTAAACAAGGCTGCTAGAATTATATAACTTAATCTTACTTTAATATACATTTAATATGCTTTGTATATTTTGTATATCTATATTTAACTCTTAGCTCCTATTTATTAAGTAATATTTAAAGAATATTCTTCGAAAAACTTTATTAGTTCGGAATTATGTATTATTAATTAAAATGATTTATTGAAATTGGGAAATATTTTTAGAGGTTTTTAAAATAATTTGTAGAGGCATCAAAAACTTAAGCTATAAACTAGTATAATATAAAAAGCTTCTTAAAATAGTTCAAAATTCATTTAATATTTTCCTCGTACATTTCGTTGAGTGCCCATAAGCCCCCGAATTAATTGCGTTATTTTAGCAGCTTCGAATTGACTTCGCCTGAATACAAACTAAGGCACCAAGGCACTGGGCACTCGTGCCCACACAGACCAGGGAAAAAGCGCAACAGGACCAAAATAATTGCGCGTTAAACATGTGCCAGGCAACACACACACAGAGAGTGTGACAGAGCAAATCCTACACGAGAGAGAGAGTCCTTCAGCCGAGAGAGCCTCTAAGGACGACATTGAAAGCCGAGGACAGCCGAGGCCCAGAGAGTGGCGACTGGAATGTTCAACTGGTTGCGTTTTCGCAAGCAACAGGATACGCTGGAAGCCAGGCAGAACATCGCCAGGGACGACCAAAACATCGCACACTCACACTGCCCAAGGAGCACAAGGAGCCGGAGCAGGAGCAACAACCACAAGGCACAGGAGGCAGTCGCGTGCTTTAAGCTTGAATACCAAAACAATTTGAGCGCACAATAAAATTCAATGGGCCCCCAAGAAGGCGAGGCGGTGGAAGAGGCGAGGTTAGGCTGGGCAGGAAAAAAAAATGGAAAAGGAAAATGTGCCAATGCGAGGGGGAAATGGGAAACTAAGATATGGTGGAGAGGGGGGTTTCATTGCGTGTGAAAGGAGCAGCAGCGCCTGTTGAAGGACGAATGGCATTAGAATGCTGCCAAAGCAAAGGCACACACGAGAGGTGAACTTGGAAAAACAAAATCCAACTATAAATCGACAACTAATTGATCCATAAATCTTAGTGGGTTATTAATATGATATATTTTTCTCCAAAATATATAATAATCACCAAAATAATAATATTAATTAACTTACTTATAAACTGTACTTTACCAAAGTATCTTAACTAAGTGCTAAGATCCCTTTTAAAAAATTTTAAATAGTATTTCTTGCTGGCTTAAATATGGTCTTGATTATACTATTTCCATATAAAAAGATAAATATATTTAACAAAGATATGGACACGCCACATTTTTCTTAAATCTCAATTCTAATCACTTATAACATACTCCACAAAAATTTAACTTAAAATTTGTTTAAAAAAAATTAAAGTTATATTGTTTTTTAAGGCTGAATATCTAAAACTAATCCCAGATATTTATTCTGCCAGTGTAGACACTGTTTACCTGTTAGCCAGCCAGTCATGGAGGGATGTTTGGTTTGAGCCCTCACCACTGGCAGTCGGGATGTTGACTGGCGATTTTCGCAGGACTCGGAAAAGGTATGCAGCGTCTGTCGATTAAGACGCCGGGGATCAGAGAAGGGGGAGGTATTCTTGGTGTTTCTCTCCTCTGTGTGTATGTGTGTTGCAAGGGGGGCTTAAGGCCCAGGACTCGTGACAGACAACAAGGACCTGCCTGACTGCCGGGATGGCTGGGCTGGCAGCTTATCAATTTGTATGCCTGCAGATATTTATTTATGAATATCCTTTGGACCCTCGGTCCTCGCCACCTTTATGGTGTACACGAAATGCCGAAATGCTGAAATGCCGCGTAATCCTGACGCACACCTTTCGCCTTTGGCCAAGGGTCCTGCCTGCGTCCATTTTTTTTTCGTTGGCCTCGGCCTCTACTTTATGTGTGTCTCTGTCTTCAGATCCAACTTCTCCATTACTCTCTGTCTTTTTCTTGTTGCTGCCTTTTTTTGGGGTCTTTCCGTCGTCTCCGGCATTTTCACAAGCCGTTGCTTAATTTTATTTTTATTGCAGATTGATTTTTTCAGATTAAGTTTTCCATTTTACAAGCGTCGGCGGCTCTTTTAGCATTTTTCCTGCGATTTTCCTTTTTTTTTTGTGGCTGAGAAAAATGCGTTGCCTACTTTTTGGGGCGCGTTTTCTTGGGGCTAAGAATTATTAGGGGTTGGAAATCATTTGTTTTTTGGGCAAACGTTAAAATATAGAATTTTCTAGCAAGCTTCAATAATTAGTTAAAAGATTAAATATAATTTAACAATTTTAATAAATAGTAGATAATTGTAAAGGCTAAAGATATCCCAGACTTTAATTTGGATATGCATTTTAGAATTTTTTCGTATTGCCAAACATTATTTAAAATATTTTTACTTTATTTTCTGCATTTAAAACACATTTTATGCCGCAAAGACCCACGAAAACTCCTTGAAAGCTCTTCTTTAGCGTAAATTTCAAGTGATTATAACTTTCCCAAACATGTTTATATTTTTTTTGTCGTCTGGCAAAAGAAATGTGTTGTGCCAACAATCCGGGCTTCAATTAGCCGCGCAAAAGAAAAAGAAAACAAAAAACATAAAGCAAACAAACTGGTGAGCTAGATCCCCTCTCCCCCCGGCTGTCTCGCTTTTTCACCCCGGCAATTTTCCAACCTCGCTAACACACAGAAAACTCCAAGTAAAAGTAAAACATTTTCATGCAAATGCTTTTGTTTAACCATGGAATATCCCCGACATTTGCACACATCCTCGCCGAGTCCTGCGAGTGCGAGTCCTGCGCGTGTGAGAGTCTTGCGGCGAAAGTTTTCACCCGGCACGCTCGCAGCCAGTGCAAACAAAATCAAACCGAGCGCAGTAAAGCAAACCAATATTGACCCACGGTCAGGTCAGGTCCAGGGGTCAGAGAGCTGGGGTACGTTGGGAATCTAAGACTAGACTAGGGGCAGATCAATAAAAAAAGGAATCTAGATGGAACAATATGCTGGGATATCCTGAATACGAAACGTGTTGTAGGGTTTTTACTTGAAAAATGTAAATTGTCCTTAATAATTTACTTTCTTTAAATTAGGTATTTTAAGGTAGAGTAAATAAAAACGTTTTAAGGTTTAAACCTTTCTATACTCCTTGAATTTTTCTGGTTATTCTTATCTTCCTCCTTCTTATCTTCCTTTCTTGTTCTTATATTAAAGTACTTACAGTACAAAAATAACTGATGGACTAATTTAAAAAATCCATACCCAAGTGTGAGAACTTATGCTTTCTAACATCTGCTTCCAACGATAAGTAAGGCATAAAAAAGTCCGGGCTAATTGCTTGCCATTAGAATGGCTTAGAAATCTATTCTTTGCGAAATGGCCAACTGCAAGTGCAACTGTCGTCGAGTTGGATGACCAGCTGGCATTTTATCGCCGACGTTTATGTCAACTAAATGCGTAAGCTTATTTTGCATTCGCCATGACACTCAATTAATGGCGACGGCCGAGCGATGGACTCAGGGAGTAGAGGCAGAGAAATGAGGTACGAGGACCGAGGTCCGCATAATCCTTTGCGCACTTTCAATGGCTACAACTTAATTATGTGGAAGCCCCAAGAAAGGCAGCCCGAGCACTTGACGCTAATGCCGGCCGGCCACTTGAATCTCAAATCCCCAGCCTCATCCGCTTTTACATTTCCTGGACGAGCAAGATGACAGAAATAAGGCCGAATCAAATAAGGTGGGTCTGTGGCCTAGAATAGGCGAATTTGCGAATCCTAAAAATATTATATTTTCTATAATTTAAAAACTTTAATATCATAAGGAAATTTTTCATTCCCCTCAAAGTTAACAAATCTTTCCTAAAGCAAAACTGAATCCTAATAAATTCACTAGACCCCCAGTTAGGGCAACCGAAAGAGGTCTGCGAAAACACAACTCGAGTGCTTCATTACGATTTTAATTTGGCATTTTACCTGTCTCCTCCAACATCTTTCCGCTCCCCCTTTTGGCCAGCTTGGTCTTCTTAATTAGAACAATTTGCCGGGACGACAAGTGGTCTTAACATAAACTTGAGTAAATGACGCAAAAATCGCGACAAGCCAGCCATTGTCATCGCATTGTTGGAATTGTTTTTATGCCGTCCTTGTTGCTGTTAAATGTTCAATGCAAATAGTTTAACAGACAGATTTTGGCTACGACCCCAGGTCTATTTACCAAGTCGAGTTAATTGAATTTTCACGCCGCTGAGCCGCCAGCCGAGAACAATGGCAATGGTGCGGCCTAAGGCTCAAAACGCTTTATTTGACAAAGTAATTAACTCTGAATAATGTGCTAGAGCAAGGAAATTGCCAACGACTGGGCCATAATTTGTTGGTTGCTTGGCAATTCCTTTGTTAATCGAATGGGAAATGCGCTCGAGCTCAATCAATTGATATCGATCAGTGCGAGTCGCATAGCTGCTGGCGGGAAAGTGAAAAGTTCACACCATCACCAGAAATGAAACATGGCCAACACAGCCAACAGTTTGACTGATGGCACGAGGCGTCTCCGAGGGGGTGTAGGAATTGGGGTGGCACCATGACGGAGTGGCAGCCCTCAAGGACAGCCAAGTGGGGCGGCCTGAGCCAACTTGTTGCTTGGTGGCCATGTCAAAGAGCGGAAAAGCCAAGGCACACTGCATGGTGGCTCCCTTGGGGCTTCGGCTAGAACAGTTTAGGAAGCCCCTGTAGGTCAGTGATCAAGGGACTTAACGGCTTGTAATTCCACAAGGAGGAAGATAAAAGAAGGATAGATAGAAGTATAGGTTTAGAGATGGAGAAATTACCAAGAGTTTTACTACAAAAAATGCTATTTTAATATTTTCTAAATTACACTTTGGACACTTTCTCCAATGATTTCAAATCTCAAACAACTTTTATAGACAAAAAAAACTGCTAAAGTTTCATTAAGTATTTAATAATGCAACCTATTTAGCTTAAAGATCACCCACAACTAACACAGATACCTTTCGCCAAATCCTAATTTATTTACTCGCTCATTTCCTGCTAAATATCCGATTTGTGTCCTTGCGAAAAATACGAAATTCGCCGACATAAATCTCAATTTAGTCGCCTTCGCATTCGCGTTCTGTCCTCTGCTTTGGGGGTCACTCCTTGCCAAGTGGGTAGGGCAGCTCCAACACAATTAGAGGAGCGTGGAAGGACCACCAGCAGGAGCAGTGGTAAAAGCACAGGACTCAGGACTCAGGACTCGGGACTCTGGTGACAAGGCAGAGTGGGCGTGGGTGAACTTTTCGCTTTGGTAAGCAACTGACGCCATTTTAATAACGCAAATTACAGTCAGCGTTGTATAAATTTAGTTCGCAATAGGTGGTTGTGGATTCACGTGGGCGGTGTTCGGGTGTCTAGGTGCCTTCAGGCCACAGTTTGAGGTGGCCCTGAGCAACTGTTGCTGGCACATATTGCTGCAGCTGTTGTTGTTGTGTCATGTTGACGCTGCCTGGCTTTGTTGCTTTCGCCATGGCCGCCAGCAACAGAGGCGGAGAGAGCGCCAAAAACAATGCAGAATGGATGGATAAATTGCCATGGATATATAGACAAGTTATTAAAGCCGTTGGCCTGGCTTAATTGGACACATTGGCTCTATCAACTCAAAAGAGACTTTAAGCCCTTCAATGACAATTGCTGAAAGGGGAAATTAATTGCAAACAATAGCTGGCTTACCTGGGATTAGTGCGTCGAGAGTGTTTAGAGAGACTTAATCCACTTTAAACTCGGCATTGAACTGGTCACTAAACGAGTTTAAAAGCCAATTTAAATGTGAGAGATATTTATACATTATTTATACGAGATATTTAATGGTTTAAAGATGAATAAAGTAGGATATTTTGGTGCACTTTGGCGGAAAGAGTGATACGTCTTTTAGACCCTAATGAGGGATCCTACTATGGTCACTTACTCAATTCTAAGATTGTTTATAAAATTTGGTTTGAAAGGCAATTTATACATATAATATATGAGATGTATTTATATTCGAAAATCTAGATATAAGAATAAATAATAAACTGGAATGGTATTTAAAAAAGTTACAGTTCTGCATAAAAAAATACAAAAAATATATACAACGCTTTTCAAAAAGCAATGCGCATTTAATTCACCACACAGTAAGGAACACTTGCTAGATTTTCCTGGTAAAATCTACTAAATTCAGAGATTACTTTAGTGAGAAAGCCACAAAGTATTCCACGATTTTAACGCACTAATGAGCAGTCATTCCATGGTAGAAACACTAAACTGCAGAGAGCTCTCACCTGATTTTCCCATTCAAGCCAGAACATTTCGGAACCCGACAAAGGAGGTCCTTGTTCTTAAGGGATTGTAGTATCTGTGGGGGACAGCAGCGCACAGCGGGCACAACCCGGCTCCTTCCACGTCCCTGTGTACATCCAGCCTTTCGAGAACAGTAAGCCAAAACCAGGGGCTGGCAGCCGTCCAACTATGGAGGATACCGAACAATTGTTGCCATGGCTACTCTCATCAATGTGCTGTTGCAATTTTGCGTCATATTGTTTGCTGATTTCGCCTCTCGGGGGAGAGGTTCCGAAAATAAACAGGCGAACTCGACTCGACTCGATTTCAGCTGGCAGAAGGCAGGCAGTGTGTGTGTGGGGGTGGCTCTTTGGCCGCCAATCAAGCAATGGCCGCTTTTGGCTAATGATAAGCCTTGTTTTGTTGACGTTGTTGCCGCTGCCACTGGCTGCCATAAAATCATTATTATTGGCGTATTATGCTGTCAGTGATTTTAATTTAAATGTTGAATTTATCCTGCGCCCGGGCGTAATGCGCTTAAATTGTGTATTTATTATGCTTCGCAGAGTTTTAAAACTCGATAAAGCCGTGTGGGCGGCGAGTTGTTTGTTTGGCTTTCGGTTTTGCGAGGCTCTAAGCGTTTTTAATAGGTAATAATTAAGTCCAGTGAGAGAGTATTTTTGGGAAATAATTGTAGCAGGCTAGTTAGGATAAGTAGGCTCTGGGCACATTAATAAATAAGTTATGCTCTTTGAGAGAGCATGGGGCTCTCGTAAAAGAGGCTCGCTCTCAAATACAGGGGTTGAAAGAGAGCTGCCTGCGAGCAGCGGATCACTGCTAAACGAGAACTCAAATAAGAAAGACGAACAAAAAGTTAGTGAGACAGAAAATTAGAAGTGAATAGAGCAAAGTGAAAAAGACAATTATACATATAGAAATAATAAAATAGATAATGTAATATAATAACATAATAAGATAATAAACAGAGCAAATATTTAAACTAAAGGACGGTCATATAATATTTATTATTTTAATTACGCATCAAGTTCTTGCACATATTTATACAAGTATTAAT
This sequence comes from Drosophila seguyi, assembly GCA_008042675.1. Classification (NCBI taxonomy): domain Eukaryota; kingdom Metazoa; phylum Arthropoda; class Insecta; order Diptera; family Drosophilidae; genus Drosophila; species Drosophila seguyi. The sequence continues at coordinate 94,414 of VNJU01005297.1, read as the reverse complement.
CACCTCTATCCTTTTTTTTGCCACAAGTAAAAGACACATTTAATAGATTGTTTTATGACGTGTTTGAGTTTATTCTGTATTTCTGTATTGTATTTAAATGAAATTGTTCTCTTTTAAACGCAACGCACAAAGATTAAATTAGATATTTAGGTAATTAAATTTAGAATTAATCAAACAATAAGTAATAAGTAGTTATAGTTATGGTAATCAAGTTTCGGTTCTAACAGTAAACAGTAAACGTACTCATTAAAATTAATGTATGTATTGTGAGTTGTTATAATGGAAACGTATCTCATTTGTTTTTATTTTGTTTAAAGCGCGTCGTCACCGATAATTATTATAATATTTTAAGCTTCGAAATCAGTGTTTGAAGTGGATTATTATATATTATATTATTATTGCAAATGTAAACAAGTGTCCGTCGGAGTGATTAACTTTTTGCGGTTGTGAAATGTGAAATGTGAGAATGCCTTTCTAGGACTAGAGCTAAATGTAGAGACTTTATATCGTAATTTGCTTATACAAAAATATATTTATATATATATATTGGTGTATTGAGTTGTGGGTTCTCCCGCACTTTTGCCTTTGTTTAATTGGTATTTTTTGCTTGGCTTTTACTCTCGTTTCGCTTTTGAAATGTGTCAATTACCCTTAAAAATTATTTAATTAAACTTTAATTTATTTTAATTGAGCGGAGAAACACTCAAAAATATGTCCGAATGCTTGGCATGCTCTCTCTCTCTCTCTCGATCTACAAAATACACTTAGCATTACGAAAAGTTAAAAACAATTACAATTCCGAATTGCGTTAAACACGGTTAAGAAATGTGCGTTAAGTATACGCCGCAGGACTCGAATTATTGATTACCTTTACGAAATAATTAAATTATATATGCATTTAGATATTATTTATTTAGAATTAATTTAAGTAACGGAATTCGCACTGAACCTTCATCAATAATTATTTATAAATATTTTCCCTAATTGGCTTAGAAGACATTTTAAAATGAAAATTAATCGGAGTTTTTAATTTAAATTGTTGCTTCTCGACTACGTTAAAGGCTTTTTCTTTCCTTGCAGGAAATACTTCTCAAATTGTGTGTGCTTTTAATTTTAGAATTAAGCCTGGCTTGGGGCTCTAAATAATTTAATTTCATTTCATTTTAAATAGAACTTAAAACAAAATTACTGAATGTGTTTCGCTTCTCTCATGTGTCGCTTGGCGCGATTCTCATTTATATATATATTCGCTCTCTATATATATATATCTGCCAGATCTTTATCCTCGTCGTCCTGGTCCTGGACTCATCTCATTCACGCTCTCCACTCGCTGTCTCTCTGCATCCTTGATAGTTAGATTTCACTCGCATTATTTTCAAATTGGAATGACCTTCATTAGAAACATGTACTTTTTGTTTTTCTTCTTCTCTCTTTCTCTCTGTTTTTTCTCTCCTTTTTTGATCTTTACAACCCTTTTAGGCTTACGTTTTAATGATAATTTATGGTTAAGTTTTACTTGTTATTTTTGCTTTTCTAAATGTTTTGGCTGTTTTTTTGTTGTTTTTTGTTTATATATAGGAAAGGGTGCAAAAGTATTTTCTTTTGTTTTTTTTTGGAGTGCTTTACTCCCGGCAATTTTGGCTTTGTTTTTTCGCTTGTTTTTCGTTTGTTGGAAATAGTAAAGTTTCGAAATTTCAACTGACGTTCAAATATTTTTAAATGCATTTAGAAAATAAAATAGGATTTGTATGTGTGTGTTGTGTGTGTATGTGTGTGTTTGCTTTCTTCTTCGAAACGAATTCTTCAGGAATATATATTTTGTTGGAGAAAAGTGAGCACCACGCTGGATTGTGTGTATGTTTTGCTTTCTTGATACGAAAAAAAATTTTTTTTTGGAAATTTTATATTTAACACAGAACTTCAAGGGGTTTTACTCTATAATAAAATCTTTCTTGCTTAAAACTCAAATTCGAATTGAAAAAAAATATTTTTCTGAAAATTCTGCTCTGCCTGAATATCTATAGCTTTTCTAGACTGTAAAATCCCCCGCCGCCCAGTTCATCTTGTAGTCGTCCATGTTGAACAGATCGAATATGTCGCCGCTGGCATTGAAGGCATCCACTGCTCCTCCTCCTCCGCCGCCGGTGCCGTTGACACTGCCATCCATGCCCGTTCCATTGGCCATGCACGTCGTCGTCGTCGTGGAGTACTCGTTGTGTTGGCCCGCCTGCGGTTGGGTCACCGCCTGCATAAACGAGTTGAGAGTGCTCTCGAAGTCATCGCAATCCATGGGCGTGCTGTGGCCGCTGAAGTGGCCATTCACCGCCGACGAGGAGGATGCCTCTCCGGCGGATCCCACGCCGCCCGTATTGCCATTTCCCGTGACATGCTGACTCAGCTGGGCCACAAAGCTGTCGGCATCGAAGTCGACATCGGCGCTCGGGTTGTTGTTCAGCAGCACGCTGTCCGGACTGCTGGCGTCCAGCAGGTCATTGATGGACGGCTGCAGGCTGGGATTGAGATCGCGTCGCAGGTTGTTGTTGCTGCTGCTCTTGGCGGGCGCGGAGGTGTGGCAGTAGCTGCTCGAATCGTCGCCCATGTCCATTTCCAGCTGCTGCGACATCAACTCCAGCAGCTCGTACTCATCAAAGTGATTGAGCTGCTTGGCGTCCGGACTATTGTTGGGCTTATCGTTGCCGCCGCCGCCGCCTCCTCCGACGCTGTGACAGCTCTTGGGCGGCGTGCTGGGCGGCGGTGTGGCGTGATGCTGCTCCAGGAAGATGTCCAGCGTCTTGGCCACACTCTCCGCATCTATGGTGCCGGCCGTGGAGTCCGGCTGGAGGGGCGAGGCCATGTCTATGCTCTCAATGAAACCGTGACTGGAGTAGCTCACATGCGTGTCATTCGTGTCCATGGCCATGGGCGTGGGCGGTGCCTCCAGCTTGGGCACCAGCGGCACAATGCTGGCTCCACCCGCTGCCGTTGTGGCCGTGGGCATGGCTGTTGTGGTTGTGGCTCCATTAAACATCGAAAGCTCGGGCAACGGCGTCAGCGGCGTGATGGGCTCCAGAGCTGCGCTCTCCGGCAGCTCGCCCTGCTTGATGAGTATGTCCAGGACATCGCTGACCTGTTCGGACTTGATGTCCGCCGATTTGCGCTTGCTGGCCGCCGGCGTTGGCAGCGGCGATGGCACAGGCTCCTCCTTAATCTTAACCAGCGGCATGAGACCATTCAAGGCCGCCGCCTTGCTGGCCGCCAGCTGCTTGGTGGCCTCCTCGTACTGCGGCGGTGGTGGTGGCGTTGGCTTGATGTCCAGCTGGATGAGTTGCTGCTGCTGCTGTTGCGGGAGTGCAGGCTGGAATTGCTGCTGCTGCTGCTGCTGTTGTAGCTGCTGCAACTGCTGCTGTGTGATTATGGACTTGGCCTCGATGGGAAATACTATGCTGGGCAGGGAGTTTGTGCGTTGGTGGCCATTAAGTAGTTTCTTGGGCTGAGCTGTGGCTGCCGGAGGAACAGGTGGTCCAGCAGGAGCTGCAGCTGCTGGTGCTGGTGCTGCTGTGGTGGCCGTCAGACTGATGTTGCCCAAAGTGTGCGTCGTCATATGCTGATCGTTGAGGCCCACCAGGAAGATGGTCTGATTGCCCTCGTTCCACAGCAGACCCAGGTTGTTGTGCTGCTGTTGCGGCTGCTGCTGCTGCTGTTGCTGCTGCTGGTGCGAAGCTGCTGCTGTCGCCACTGTGGTGGCCGCCGGCTTGGCTGCCTGCAATATGGTGGCGTTGCTGGATTTCTTGGCTATTGTCTTGGCAGGCGTGGCATTGTTTACATGATTGTTGTTCTGGTTGAATGGAATGAGTACAGTTTGTGTCTTTTGCGTGAGCAGGCGCACCTGTTGCTGCTGCTGCTGCTGCTGTTGTTGCTGTTGCAGGGCCTGCTGCTGCTGCTGTTGCTGTGCGGCAGCTGCCGCTGCTGCCTTTTGCTTCTGGATCTTGGCCTCCAGCTGCTGCTTGACCACCATCTTCTGGCTAATGGGCGCTGGATTGCCCGAGGAGATGCTGCTGCTGTTGGTGGTGGTGTTGCTGCCGCTACTGTTGTTTGCAGCGGGCTTTTTGACCACCGCTCCGGACTGTTGCTGGTGCAGCAATCCATTCACCTTGTGCGCACTGGCTGAGCCTGTGGCCTTGACCGTCACCTTGGCGGGTATGCTCTTCTCCAGCTGCTGCGGCAGCACCGTCAGCGTCTGCTGCTGTGGCCCATTGGATGTGGACGTGGTGGTGGTGATCAGCGTAATCTGCTGCGAGGGCAGAGCATTCACCACCTGATGGTGCTGCTGCTGGTGCTGCTGCCGCTGGCGGATCTTCTGCAGCTCAAGCTGAGACCGCTGCAACTGCCGCTGCAACTCGTCAATCTTGCGCTGCTGCTCCCGCAGCAACTCCTCGTTGCTCAGAATAATGGTGGCCGTCTGTGGCTGCGGCGGCATCAGCGTTTGCAGCGTCACCGTTTGCGTGGTGTCCAACTGCTGCTGCTGCACTACGTCCATCTGCTCGTGATCCATGGCCACGGCTTCCGAGACCAGCATGGTCACTGCTGGTGGCTGCTGCTGTTGTTCCACCAAACCGCAATTGCTGGTGTCCATGGCATCGCTGATAGTGATCACCTCTGTGGTGGTGGTGCCAGAAGAGGCGGGCGCAGCGGCTGCGGTGGGCGTGACTATGCTGTCGAGCGGCTCCAGGGGCAGGTAGGGTTTCAGGCGCTCAATGAGATGCGGCTTGGGCCCCGAGACGGGCAAATTCCTGCGCTTTAGATGCTGCTTCAGATCAGAGACCTTCATCTTCTCCAGACGCGTCATATCCGTGATGGAACTGGCGGTGGACTCGGCATAGCTGGTGGCCGGACTTGGTGGAATCGAGGAGCTAACAGAGAGCGCCGGCGAGGGCAGCGGCGGCGGATGCTGCTGCACTGCTGCAGCTGTCTGTTGGAGCTGCACCTGCTGATGCGGCTGTTGAACCTGTTGCACCTGCTGCTGCTGCTGCTGGGGCGTAGCAATCAGCGAAAGCGTCGGCGGCGTGGGTGCCACCGTTGGCGTTGAAGTCAACAGGGTGGCATCGCCAAAGTTCAACGGAGCTCCGCCGCTGCTGCTCGTTATGGAAATGGTATTGGGCAGGCTAATGGGAGCAGGCGCTGGCGCCGATTGAGAGGCCAGAGCTGGCACCGTCTTTGTGGTCACCGTGATGCTATTGCTATTGGTCGCCGCTCCCGGTGCCGTTGGCAGTGTAACTCCCGACGCCGAGGCCGCCGCCGCTGCCACGGCTGCCGCTGCCGCTGCCGAGGGCAGGATGGACTGGTTCTTGTTGAGGTTCTCCAGGAACTTGAGCAGGCAGTTCTGCTGCTCCAACATCAGCTGGTAGGAGGTCTCCTCCGGCTGCGTTTGATCCTGCTTCTGGCCAGCATTGGCGCTCGGCGGACCCTTGTATTCGTGGAATTTAATGGTACGCGCCTTTGAAACCGGCTTGGACTTGGACTTCTTGCGGTTCTTGTCCTTCCCGGGAGCATCGGACTTGACGGAAACGGGCTGCAGGTGCAGACGCGTCGTGGTATTCATCGGCGGCGGCGGCGGCGAGGCGATGGAAGACAATGGACTCAGCGTGGATGTGCTGGAGGCCAGGGAGCAGGGCGAGGCCAGCATGGGCAGGAACTGCTGCTGAGCCGCAGACACACCGGTGACGCTCTGGCAGAGCTCCTCGAACAGATTGGCCGTCTCCTGCTTCACCTTGATGTTAATATTGGGCAGCGGTGGCGGCGGCGGCGGAGGTGGTGGCACTGGCGCCGGCACCACCACCGTCTTGAGCTGTGGCGGTATCTGTGGCGAAGTCACAACCAGTTGACCTGCCGTGGGCATCGTCAACGCCATCGTCACAATGCCCGCGGAGGCAGCGGCCGCCTGGAGAACATCGGTGGGAGAGCTGCTGGCGGTGGCGGCCACCACCACCATGGGCTCATCCAGGCGCGGCGGCGTCTGTCGCGTATCGCTCTCGGAGCTCAGCGAGTCCTCGTCGAAGGTCACATAGCTATGTGGATGCTGCGGCCGCGTCAGTAGACCCTCGCTGGTGGCCTTGAACGAGACGAGGCCCTCCTTGACGATCTTCTCGATCGGCTTCTCCGTGTGCAGGATGTTCTTCTTGATCAGCTCGAGGGGACCGGGCCGGTGCTGGATCTGTGAGTTGAGCTGATCCGCCAGGCGGGCCTTCTTCAGCATCCGCTGCTTCTCCGCCAGACTGGGATCGATGTGGCACTCGTCCTCCTCCAGAATGTGCAGGCGTTCGAGATCCTCGCGGTTGGGACGCTGCTGGATTTTGGCCTTCAGCAGGTCGCTGGTCTTGGCGCGTTCCAGCTGCTTGCATTGTTCGTGGATGGCGGGCGAGGTTTTAAGAGCTGACGATGGGAGAAGGAAAGCAAATTAAATTAATTAAATATTATTATTAATTATTTAAGGCTACTGCAGAGTAAATTCTACAATAAAAAGGGTCAGACTATAGGAACATTTGCCATTTTAAGTTGTAAACATTTCCCTGGAAAAGATTTTTCCCACTTTTCCCATTCAATAAATTTAATGCACTTTCTAGGACTCTCCACAAAAATACCCTCTCTCCTTGAATACACAAAATATACACACACATATATATATATATATATATGTATATCTTTATAGATTCCTGATCCTGTGGCAAAAAGTTAGCTCTGCTTTTGCCTCGCTCTCGGCACTGCGAAATTTATCATTTAAATTCAAATTCACTTTCGGCTGCGTTGAGGGCTTTGAATTAGTTTGTAAATTTGCGTATATTTTCCAGGATTCTTTTCTCGCTTTTCCTTTTCCCTTTCCGTTTTTCCTGTATTCCTTCTACGTTGCGCATAAATTTGAAAGCCATTGAAATGAAATGTTCAGCAGTATTTGCATATCCTTTTTGGCCAGCCAATGAATTGGTGCCCCCAAAGCAGATGCTTTGAGCCGGCTAAGTGGGGTTAATGTGTATTTTATCGATCTGATCTGACTAAGCGGCTAAATTCGGTGACCTGTGACCTGGGGGCTCATTGTGCCCTCCAGCATGAACATGATTACTGTGTGTACTTACATGGTATGATGCCCTGCTCGACGAGCTGCGAGTGCGGCCGTCGCACCATAAGCTTCACTTTAAGCGCTGAAAATAAAATTAAGAGTTTCAATAAATATTATTAATTAAATTTTGTAAATAAATAGGTACATAAAATATTACCTACATTTTTAATAAGAATTAAAGTGGACAATGTAACTTTACTATATTTATTATGAAGGAAAAATATAATACTTTATTCTTCATTTCCCAATTACCAAATATTTTAAGCAGTTTTCCAAAGTCTTCACAGATTTTTGCTACTCAAAAGGTAACCCTTTAAGCTTCCTACAGAATACCCTTACAAGTTGTTATCACAAATCAAAACCCTCAAATTAGAAGCGCCAAACAATCATAAATTATGAAACAATACGTATTTTTTGGGATGGAGTAACTCCTCTATCAAACATAGAAAACCCATAAAAAACTGCCCCTCAAAAAACGCTGAGGGAGAAATAATTTTCGTGGGCGCCAAAGTTTTCCTGCTGGTTGGTTTTCCTCAGCTTTCCTTGCCGCTTTCCCCTATCCCTAGCTATTTTTTTTTCTTCGTTTGACAATGCCAGGGCAATAAATGTCGAGAGGCAGCTGCAAATGGGAAAAAACAAGGCAGCGTGCGGAAAAAGGAAAAGTTTTTAATATCTTTATGTGCGGGCTATTATGGTGTGAACAATGTACAAAATATATACATATATACATACTATATTTATATATATATATTTATATATATATATAGAGAGAGAAAGACATTTATATATTTTACCGGCTTTGAGTACAAAGTTTTTTGTACGCAAAAATTAAATATTTAAGCCAAAAGTCAGCATGCTGAGCGAGTCTGACGGAGCCTGGGAATTAAGGTGTGCGGTCCCATGGGGCGTATGCGCAATAATCTGATTAGATTGCTCAGAGAGCGGCTAAATAACAGATTGATGTCAATTAACTTGGCAGCAGGATGTGACAGACAGGCGGCAACATAAATAAATTCCAAACACCAAAGCCACCAAAGACATTGACTTTGTGAGCTGAGATTCCATTCAGATGGTGGGTATCCGAAGATACTTCAATTCTAAACGCAAAGACGTATAAAATAATCAATTAATGTGGACATTATCCTTTCATCATTAAATCCGAATGGACGATTAAATGCGTGCAAGCATTGTGTAATGTATTTTTCTCCCCTCCCCCCTTCCTCTGGGAATAATATTAAGCATACGACCTGACCGCCTGCCTGCCTGCCTGGTTGCCGTCCTAATATCATTACCTTCAATTAGCATTCCAGGCACTGGCAAAATTGATTCACAAAATGGCCAGCCAGCCATGTAATTAAAACGAAATAATGCGCATTAAGGACGAGAGGGAGGTTATCCTCTTGCTCTATCCCAAAACCAAAGACTCTTGGGGGGTAAATAACATCCTGTGAGCCGCAAATGAAACGAAAACACAAAATCGTGTGCCCTTTGGCGAGTCCAAAAGGCAGGAAAAACCAAAACCAGGAAAAACAGCAGTGGCCACTGCACTGACTGAGTGTTTGTGGTTACTTCCAAGGACTTGGAGCAGTATTTTGGGATGCGGAAATTGCCAGAGCAGGGAAAAAATTCCGGGTTCATAAGCTTTTTAAATTATGTTGAATTTATTTCTTAGAGTAAATGCAAATTATATATTATTTACTCTCTTCGTTAGCAATTTTCTTGTTAGAAATTTCCTTCTACTAACTGCTGCTATTTATGCCTATTTTTCCTCAGTGCCCACTTCTGGCAGTTGGTTCTTCTGCGGTTTGTGTGCATCCTAAGTGTGCAATCTAAGTAAGTGGGTTAGCAGAAGCCTTCACCACCCCCACTTGCCGCATCTAAATCCTTCCCTTTTACCGAACAAAAACAAAAAAACACTTGACGCCACAACAAAGTCGACATCAAAGTGACGATGACGTTATTAAAGTAATTTTGGGCTCTTTGTCGGAAATCATCATAAAAAGCCAAGAGAGGCTGCCAAGGCGCGTAATTGTCTCAGACGGCGCTGGCAGCTGTTGGCGATTTTACGATTGAAGTGTGCCACACAAAAATGTACACAACAAAATATATACCTATAAAATAAAAAATAAAAAACACACACACTGTGAAAATAAATTTGAAGAAAAATATGCAACGACTTGTATTACGACATTGTTCTTGAAGTTTTTGCTACTAGAAATGGTTGTGTGAAGTATTAAAAAAAATATGTAAAAATAGAAGACAATACATTTCCAAAAAAAACAGACATTTCTATGTATAAATTTAAATAGGTATAAATATATTTATCTTACTCAAAGAGTTTCATAATTTTTAATAAATATTCCAAAGTCAACCAGCTTGTTTTTCTTTCTCTGCAAATATAAGCGAAAAACAAATTATGCTTCTCAGGTCCAAAAATCTTTTTATTGTTTTTATGGCTGCCAAAGAAAATACTCTTATTTTTGGCTCATGTAACACCGATGGCTGGAAAGTCTCTTCGATGGATTTTCGGTGACGACACCGTTCGTCGCCCCCGTAAATTAATTATGCGCGCGAATTTCTTTCCTGAAATCTAAATCGTCGATACTCTGCGTTGGAGGTGTGTAAAACCCACAGGCGTAAACACACACCTCCTCCCTCACACACATACACGGCACACTGGCACACTCGATTGATAAAAACAATAACATAAATTCCAAATTAAACACATAAAAGTTTTATGCGAAAAGCAATAAATGTGTGTAGACATGGCCAGCGAATTCTTATAGAATTCCTGTTGGTATTTTGCTGCGGTTAGCTGCCCTTCGCCGAGAGAGAAGCCCCCGAAGAGGTGCCCGGAGGAGGCGAAGGTCAGGTAAACAATTGTTCGGGAAAGCTATGGCAGCATCTCGTGAGAGGAAGAGAAACCCACAAGTATGTCTATATATATATATATATATATATATAAGCATGTGTTGTATTATAAAATCGATTACGTGATCACCGCTGCCTCTACTAAACGAAGACGCCATCGTCCCAGCTAAGCAAATGAATGAAATGGCTTTAACAAGGCGCCAGGAAAAACAGTGGGCTAAAGAGGAAATTAAGTGCTCATAAAGTGGACAATAAGACAATAATAATAATGATAATGATGATAAAAGTATTGCAAATTTTCACTTTTAACTTTAAATATTTTTAAATATTTACTTTTAACAAATTTAATAAAATAGCCCTATTTTTATATTCGCCAACAAACAAAATTCATACAAATAGAAAAGAAACAAAACACATCGAAGAAATTGATTGATTATTGTGGCTATTTATATTTATAAAGATTTAGGAAAATTATTTCCAATCAAAATAATAATATAATAAGCTACAAGCTATAAGGAACAGTCTACACTTTCTAACGAATTTAGTATGCTTTATAATTTTAACACGAGTTTTTCCGTCAGTTTGCGGTGTTGCAACCTTGCAAGTCAATGCCCATTCATGCACTTAAAAATGCTTGAAGCATTTAAAGATATTTTCCCTCGTTTTCAACTGTAGCCCTGCTACCGAATTTTACATTTCCGCTAATCTTTTTCGGCTGCTTGCCTTTCGAGTCGCGTGCAGTGTGTTTATTTGTCAAAAGTTTTGTGCATTTTTCGCTGGCGATGCCGCCGTCAATGGCTGCCAAACAGCCATGTGTTTATAATAATTTTTTTCTTTCGCCGAATGTTTACACACTGACCTGGGAACCGAGCAACTGACCAGCAGTGGTTGTTGCTAAAAATGCAGTTCAATATTATATTACTTTTGTTCGACGCCTGCCGGATATTTTGCGCCTTTGCTGTTTTCAGCACACAATTTTGGCAAAATTGTTGCAAACGATTTTCAAATAAATACAAGAGAGGAGCCTTGGCTTTTATAAACAGTTTGTAGCCTGTTTGGGCAGGGTCATTGTTGGAACTTTATTAATACATTTACAATTCCGTTTTCCCCTAATTTCCGATCATTTCCAGTTTAAGATTAAACTAAAATTCGTAAGAATATTTCTCTTCACTCAAAACACAAAACAAATATGAGGGAGAGCAAAATGGTGGCCAAAATAAAAGCAAATAAATTTAGAATAAAGAACCCTTAGCAGACCATGGATGGTTCTCTGTCATTTGAGTGCCGCAACTAAAATTGCCATCTTCAAAATACCTTCCAAAACAAGACCAGACCAAAAGGATTCGAAGGTGAATGATAAGACTGAAAAAATACTAAGGCAGCTAATAATAAATAAGTAAAGAAACTAAATCTGGGGGAGAGCACAATATAAGTACAAAAATAAATAAAATAAATAATTAAGAAGCACGACGTAAAATTAAAAAAAAATTATAATAAATTGTTGAAAAAGCTTAACAATGCTTCGAAAATGGACCAATACCTTAAATTGTGAAACTTAATTCTGAGCTTCCGACATCCAACCGGATCAAAAGAAACTAGTGATTGATGTTCGTGATTCCGTTATCCTGACGAGTCCTCTGGTGGCAGACAAACTCAAAGTCAAAAGAAGTGAGAGATCGCAGAATATAAGTACAAAAATAAACACAATAAATATTTAAGGAGTACGAGCTAAAAAAAAAAAGGCTTAACGCTTGATTAGGACAGCAACAGGTACATCAAATTTTGAAACTCGATTGCGAGCTTCCGAAATTCTCCAGAAGAGTTTCCAGAGATAAAGACGGGCAAAAATAAAAATGAAGATGAGAAAAGTCAACAAGAAAACGAAAACAACCGTATATATTTGAGTAATACAAGAAAATAAAACAAGCTAAATAAATATTAAAATAGTAAGAAGCCAAATTAAAAAAGAAAGATTATTAAATTGTGCAGCAAACAATCTGAAATTATTAAGAATATTTCTCTTCGCATCAAATACCACCAGAAATGCGACAAAAACGGAAGAAAAAATGTAGAAAAAACACGGAACGCTTCAGAATTGAAGAATGATTCTCTTTCATTTGTAAGCTTTAGATGCCCTGCCAACATATAAGACCAGAAGGATTCCAAAAAAATTCCCAGGAGCACTCAGACCATAAAGGACAGACGCTCTCAAAAGCAAAGCTGAAAAAATCGACGTGTAAAGAAACAAAAGCTGGAGGAGAGAATAATATAAGTACAAAAACAAAGAACAAAATAAATATTTAGGGAGCACAAAGCATGACTAAAAAATAAAATAATAAATTGTGAAAGCGTAACAACGCTTCGAAAAGGGAATAAGACCTTAAATTGTGAAACTTAATTGTGAGCTTCCGACATTCAATCAGATCAAAAACGGATGATTGATGTTCGTGATTCCGTTATCTTGACGAGTCCTCTGGTGGCAGACAAAATTCGAATCGAAGTCAGATGAGAAAAATTAAATAAATAAATAAATAAATATTAAAAGAGCAGGAAGCGAAATAAAAACAGAAACAAAGCTGCGACCACCGCCGACCAAAATCAAGTTTGAAAGTGAATCCGGAGTGTAGGAAACGAGAGATGGTAAACTTCCAATGTTTCTATCGATATTATCGATACAGCGATTTTGACTTTTCGTTCATCGATAGTTGAACTTTATAGCGATGGGAGTTACTGTTATAGTGTTCATTAATTTACTAAAGATTTATGTATTTACAGTAGCAACCAATTATACTATATAGTGGTAGCAACACTTGTTCGTGTGAAAACTATGTTACTATTGGTATTCTTTTTATTCTCAAGACGTTCGACCTTTTTTTATGGGAAAATATATAAATAAAAGGAAAACCCGCCTTATTCTTTTCGTCGCTAAAATAGGACAAATTTAATTTCGCTACATTTTAATTCCAGCCACACTCACATTCTTTGTTCTTGTCCATAGCCGGCTGCAGTGGACTGGAATCGACGATGGCCTTTGGCGGCGACTGCCTGGCATCGTAGCAATCCGAGTTGTTGCCATCATCGCTGCTGCCCAGGAACGTTGCATGCAAACGCTGTTCACCTGCAAGCAAAGGCAGAGAAGGTATTGTTATTAATTATTTATAATTGATATTTGTTTTGTGCTTGTAATAGCTAACCTTCTGACATGTCGTCGTAGGCCTCGTGCAGCAGTATTATGTCCTGAAAGGTATGCTCCAAGGCCTTGCCGCTTAGCCGGGTGGCCAGGAGTCCGCTGCAGGCGGCGCTCGATATGAGCTCAACGGTGGTCAGCGGCGAGGTGGAGATGGTGGCCAGCAGCGAGGAGCTGCCACTGCCACTGCCTCCGCTACCGCCGGTGCTGCTGCTGCTACCGCTGCTGCCGCTGCTCAGGCTATGGAGCGAGGCGGACTTGACCAACTGGCCCACCTTCTGACTGTTATTGCCAGCGGCCTTGTGGGTGGCCTTCAGTGTCCTGGACAGGCTCTTTGTCGGCGACGTGGAGGTGGATTTGTTGAGAAACCGGCTAGCCGTCGCTGCACCGGCTCCCTTGGCACTGGAACTGGAGTGGGAGCTGCTGCTACTGCTGCTGCTGCAGCTGCTCAGGCTGCTGCTGATGGATTTTTTCGATGAGTTGGAACTGACGGAGGAGGCGGGCGAGGCCGAGGATGAACTGTGGCCCAGGATCACCGCCGTTTGCTGCTGCTGCTGCTGGTGCTGGTGCTGGTGCTGCTGTTGCTGGAGTGTATTTGTGGCGAGCTTGGTGTCAATGGTAATGGGTATGACACTGGTGGCCACCAGTTGGTGGTGCTTCTGCTGTACCAGCTGCTGATGCTGCTGCTGCTGCTGCTTGGAGGTGGGTACTCCGCCGGCCGAGCCCTGGAACCAGCTGGGAAAGTTGCCCTTGAGCGTGTCAATTAGATCCTGATCGAGCGTTAAACGCCACGATGCAGGTGCTCCGTCCACGCTCTGCGTAGACTCTGCAAAAATAACAAGGAAAGTACTTGAATTAATACTTTTACAAGATCTTTACTAATAAGATTATAATAATGATACATAATTGTATATATATATTTTTTGATTTTGTCACTTTCCTAAGCATTTATTATGATCATCTACCGGTTCTGCCTTGCTGACCGCTGGTGTGCCTCGGTATTTATGCTAAGCACTGCCAAGTAACCTAGTTTCTTGGCCTGAAGCAAAGGCACACACACCCCCCAACCCCCTGAGACCACCCCCAACCGATTGGGACATAGAAAACATAGCAAAGCGCGTACTTGGTATTTATTTTTCAAATTCTTTTCTATTTCGCTTCGCCTGCGATTTTGTGTCACTTTTTGGCTAGAGAATTGCCTGTGGCGAAAAAATAGATACAGATACAGATACAGATACAGATACAGATACATCGGGATATAGCTCTGAGCTGCGCCGTGTGTTATACATAGACGCTTATAAATTTATAATTGCAATTTGCCGAATCACTGGGCGCTGCTGATGCTGCACTTACTCGTAACTGGCGGCGACAGTAATGCGCTAGTTGAAATGCGACGAAAATCTTGGCACTCGACGGCATTGCATCATGCGAAAGCGACATTCCCAGACACGCCTCGGATTATGCAATATTGCGCGCGGCAATAAAGCGACTATTTTCGACCCGATAGCGGTATAAATAAATAGGTGCCACTAGAAGAAGTACCTCGTACAATAATGGCCAAAAAACCTTTTCGCCGAGACACATGACTGACATGCACTTGTCAAATGTTCGCCTATTTTTGGCCCTGTTTTTCTGTTTCCTTTTCCTTTGATTGTTATTTTGGTAAAGCTTAAAAAGGTCTGCATACATTGTTGTTGCTGCGGATGTACACGCAGGGAAATATAGACACGTGCGGAACTGGGAGACGGGGAACAAGGAAAATGTTGAATGCATAAGCCATAAATTAGTGCTTGGCAATTATAGGCGAACCCAATGACCTGCTTGGGAATTATAAGCTCTTGATTTCAAACCTTAAATATTTAGAAAAATAAATAAATTAATTTTGAGAATTATAAATTCAACCCTACATTTTCTTAACCCATTTACTTGCTAAAAAATCTCTTTGCACGTTCCATTTTCTATTCAAAAAACGAACTTTACCAAATTTCGAGATGTTTCTTTCTCCAAGTGTGGATATTTTTAGAGGCCTCATCGAAAATTGTCGCATTTAGGTCGCCTCCAAATCTCTTTCTCTACCACTTTCTGTGCGCTGCGTGGGCCGAGAAACTGTGACACTTTCTGCCTTTCTGCCCCGCCCGCCTGTCTTGTTTGTTTATCTAAACTAAATTTAAAAATTGCTACGCAAATAATAGATAACTGTGCCGTTCGCTGCATTTGCATTTGCATTCGAATTTGCATTTTTTCTTGAGCACTTGCTGCGACATTTATTGGTCATTAAGGCGAGCGCCAGAGCGAATTCAAAAGCATGCTTTAGCAGCAGAATCAAAAAGCAACAGGCGAGCGAGCGAGCAAACAAACAAACAAAACAAACATACCGGGCAACCCAACCGAGCAGCAAACTACTACTAGTAACATCACCATGCGACGCCACCGCAACAATTTGGCAGCTGAAGCAGTAAGAGGGAACACTATGACAAAAGAAGGTTACACACAAAAATAATTGGGGTTTTCCTTGAAGTAATATTGAAATCTATTTAGAAATCCCATGAACTATTTAATGCTGATTATAAACTTTGAATAAATTATTTTATAAATATTTTTTACTGCCAAAATTAATTTTTAAACCCCTCCCCAATTATTCCCTGTGCACCTTTGATGCCTGCCCCAATCTTTGCGCGTGTGAGTATATGTTTGGTGGCGCGACATGTTGTTGTGCACACACAGGCACTTGCCACATGGCACATGCCCTGTGATCGAGGGTATCGGGACGAGGGACGAGCAGGAGGAGCCAAAGACCCACCACCCAAAGCCATTGCCAATTCTATTTTCACCACCAGCAGCCAGCAGCCATCAGCAGTGAATGCAAGTGGTTTTCTCTTGGCCAAGATGTCCAACGGGCAGGCTCCTTCACCTACTTCACCCCCTCGTCTTCGCCTTTCCCTTTGTGTTGTTTGCCTCTACCCCACCACCACCACCACCATTCTCCCAACAGAACAACAACGCCTTGGCCATTACAAATTTGTCAACGGGGCGTATGCGCAATGCCGATGCTGTTGCTGCTGTCGCTGTAGCAATGACAAAACAATTGAATTGGCAAAAGGAAACGAGAATGAAAAGGAAACCGCTGCTGCTTCAAAGGCGAAAATTAATGAATCGGAAAGAACAATTGAACAGCCGGGGAAATTGGCCAGAATTAGTTGGCTTAAAATATGCTAAACTAAATATAAAGAGAGCAGCAGAAAACGGCAGGGGACTTGGAAGTAAAGTACAGGGAATAGCTCTTAAAACAAAGAAACATAGATTACGGTGCTTGATTAAATTAAATATATTTAAAGAAAGCTAATAATTAACTTAATATTTCAATTATATTAAGCCCCACATAATCCCTTTCCCTTTTCCTTTAAATTATTCTCAACTTTTCCGTTACTAAAACAAAATTGTTGCCATTTTCTGCACCACTTGTTGCCATTATGTAAATTATAATCAAAGGAAAGCATGTGCGGCAACCCTTTGATGAATCAATAAATAGAACAAATACACACCCAGCTAACACACACACTCGCAGACGATTTTCCAGGGATGTTGACAGAACTATAACCTTGAGTGTGAATAATATGGAGATACACACACATACCACCCAGACACAGTGGAACGCAGGGAGGCGGAACAGTTTGAAAAATAAAGGACTTTTGGCACCGAGCACTTAGTTTGATTTCATGGCCAAAAGCAAGGACAGGGACTTGTAGCTTCTAGGACTACGACTACTACCACCATGCTCCATGACCAAAACTAATCATTCAAGACGGAGCCGAGCGGAAGTTGTGGCGGAAGTTGTAGCCCAAGAAGTGTAAGCGTGTGTGTGTGTATATATTTCGAGGGTGTGTGCGGTAGTTTGGCATGGTTACTTCGGAGTAAACATCAATTATGTATGCTGGTATTCCGCCAGCAGCCATACACGAATCAACGCGCCGCAAAGTATGCTACATTGCGGTTGCCTCTATGTGTGAGTGTGCGTGTGTGGGTGTGTGTGCTGGCCCACTTCCTTTTTGGCAAAGGAAACAGGAAACAGGATGCTGTTAACGTTACAATTCGACATAATCGATGCTTGTCGTACGAAGAGGTCGCATTTAACCTGGCAATTTGTCAGTGGCTGCATAAACATTAACTTTAATTTGCAGTTTATCTTCTCCCTGTCCACCTTCCCCGAGAGCAATAAATCAGAAAAAAATAAATGGAGCAAGCCTTAAAAAACGACAGAGAGAGAAATTGCACAAGCTAGAGTTTTACGACATTTTAATTTATGATTACAATCCTATTTTTACTACCCGATTTTATGGCCATATAAATTATTTGGAAAGTAATAATTAACTCTAAAATCTTCTAGACCTATATTTCCAGAATAAAAGGTCTTAAATTTATTACAACGAAATGAAATATTCAATTTGTTCACTTTATTATTGTGTTTGATCACGTGAATCATCGTCATAAAAGAACCGATTGCATTTCAAGTTATGGGAAACGTGCTACCTGATGACTTTTGCACCTCCTGGCGAATCGTGACCACTGGCATTGTTTATTTGTTTCGTTTTAGCGAAAAACAATCTGCGAGATGCGACGTTTACATATTCATTTAAATGCCAATAACAGCTGCAGCGAACACCGCTGACAGCTTCGACAAGCGAGGATTATGCAAGCGCCATGAATCCGCCCGAAAAAAAAAGAAAAACCGAAAACCGAGAAAAGAACACCCCCCAGAAAAAAAAAACGAAAACGAAGAAGGAAAATTCAAATGGATCTGCAGGAGAGGGGCAGCAAAACATCGCAGCAATAACAAACGGGAAAACGGAAAATCGCTTGCCATGTGTCGCTGGGTGGGTGTACTATAATGTACATGTAGAGATGGGGCTGCAAATTGAAACGTATATTTGTAAACAATACGCAGACGTCATAGACAAAACTCATTTAAATGGGAAAAACATCCAGCAGCAGCAACAGTTCAACGCCAGAGAATAGTATTAACAGCGATCAGTACTAGCAGTTTCAATAAAAAAGTAAACCACAGCAAATAGACAGGCAGCCCAGAAGCTGTGTAGATCGTTTGCTAAATGCACAGCAAGAAAATTATTCATAAATAATAATAATAAAATTTTCCGGCTTATGCTTTAGTTATAAAATATATTATACGTTTCTTTTGCAATTTAAAACCCTAATATATATTTTCCTGTGTGCGCTTTCAAAACGACTGAATTAAACGTTCTAGCCATTTTGGTCATAATGCTAAAAACGTGTTTTTCCACTCCGCTGTCCGCTCTGTCGATCCAAAGATTAATACAATATATAATACAGAAAAAAACAATCGATGGCGAACGTTATTTTATAGTTTTTAATATGCATAAAGTGGTATTGCCTTTTTTGAATTACCAGCAGCAAACCGCCAGAAATTTCGCATGTTATCGCAACTTGACAAGTGTCAGGTAGCTGGGCAACAAAACAACAACCACAGCAACGAACAACATGTGAACAACAATAACGAATTTCAGGAGCATGTTCCAAAAGATGCGGGGTAAAAACAAAACACAAAAAAAAAATACAACAACGAAATCAACAAAACATCGGCATTGAAAATTAAAAATTATTATTTTGGTCGTTTTTGTTTTTTTTGGGCCTCTGGCCTTATCAATGGCATGAGTCATAACGATTTATGTGGTGATTTTTTTAGTTTGCTGTTTGGTTTTTTCATCAATACCAGTTATTTTTTCAAAGCTTTAACGTATAAATTGTTTGTTGGGTTTTTTTTTCACTGGCAACATATATAAATTCATATATTTTCACACCTTTCAATTGGTTTATGATCTCAAGTGGTTTTCTTATCTTAGTTGGACTTTTTATTTATTGATTATGTGTACTTTTTGTTATTGTTTATTTAGTGTTTTTGTTTGACGAGTTTCAGGTTAAAGTAAGGTTTATATACTATAGGGAATGTGTCAATTTCTCAGCTGGCTTCTTTATTAAATGTTAAACTTCTGTGCTTTTGTTTATTTTGCATGTAAACCCACTTAATACTTTTTTAAATACATTTCCTTTGTCTACACAATTTATAATACCATATTTTTCTAGAACTAATAACTAAAAGCACACCTTTCTTCAAGTTTCAAGGCTTCACTGGCACTTATTTATTTTGTGTGCACTTTTATTTTGTTTATTTTGGAGCTTAGGCACTTTCATATCAGGGCGATAACACAAATCGGTAACTGATTCATTAAGCCACTATCAGTCGGCATGGGAGTGAGAAAGATATAGTTATTTATATATAAATATATATATTGAAACGCTTCGGAAATCGCGTCCGGCGTGAAGAGAGAACACCGGCAAACTGAAATAAAAAAAAGTGAATACTGAAACTGGTCGAGCGGCTAATTTTTTGTTGTTTTGTTTTGGGGGCGCTGCTCGATTGTGGAAAGGGAAGTGACGTTTACCTGACCAACTGACTGAGTGACACAGGTGGGCGTCAACGACTTAACTGGCATTAGCGCTGTGTGACGTTTTCCAACGCGCTCTTGTCACTCTTCAAGCTAAAGTTCTACGGATGCACTGGGAGAAGTTTTATAATTATAATAGACTCAGAAAAAAAGTTAAATAGTATGCGGAAAATAATGTAAATAATACCAATTACTACCTATTAAGTCAGGTAATTTTTATTTATTATTTCAGCTTATATAATAATAATAATAATAATAATAATATTATAATATATATAATATTATCTAATTATTTTATTAATTTCATCATATTTTTCGCTTTCTGTTTCTGTTGACATATTTATGCCCGCATTGCGATGATGACTTCTGCTTCTGGTGGCAGTTGCTGTTGCACTTGCCTCTTTCTACGAACAAAGGCTGCTAATAAGCGCCAACTGGAAGCTAAAATTGAATTAAAGCTGTGTTTCTGTTCAACTGTTGCATGCAAATGAGTTGCGGCAAAGGCGACTTCAATGCCTGCGGTTTCCAGCCAGTCGATGGTTGCTGATGATGATGATGTTGCTCCTGGCCGTCGTCCGACTACCTGAACCTGAACCATTGTTCGACACCAAAAGTCAATTGGGCAGGCACACCCGCAACACACAGGCACAACACACACACGCCTCTCGAACATCAGAGAGAAGGCTGCTGTCGGACATGTTTTGCATGCAAGGCTCCCAGTGACGTTGACTGGGCTTTTATGAGCGAGGAGTCGAGTTGCATGCGTGTGATGCGTGTGGACACTGACAGAAAAAGGTTACATTGAATGCCTCCTAAAATTATTTCGAATTTTCTGAACCCCAAAGGCAAGCTAAGAGCGAAGTAAAAAAGTACAAAAATAAACTAGAAACATGTCAAATAAATTCTTTTATCATATAAAGAAGAATATGTTGCACTTCTAAATCTAAAAACTATAATATCTTTTCAGTTTCAAGTTCTATAAAATTTCTTCTAGTGTCCTGGGGGTGCGTGGCCACAGGATGCACTTGCTGCACATTGTAACACTTGAGCATACAATGGCCAGTGGTCAGTGGTCACTAGTTGTGCATTTTTGCCCACACAACACACAACACAACACACCACAACACATACACTCCTGACTGATTGAATTGAAAGTTAATTACAGTAAAGGACAGGTGTTGGTGATATTCAAGGAAATTGTTATAGAACATCCCAATTCAAATCGATGTTATCCTTCGCAAAGAGTTCCGCCTGCCGCAAGAACTCTCGTATAAATAGACCCAAAATGACCGTGTTTTAGGGGGTGTTATTTGTGTGTGTGTCTGTGTGAGTGGGCAGTGTCCTCAATTAAAATTAATTATGCCCAAACGATACGCTCAATAAAATTTAATTTGCGAAAATATGAGCTAAGAAAATGAGCCACATAGGAAAATGTGACATTTAAGTGCCTGATGCCGGTGGCGGTGACGATGCCGAAGGCCTCAAACCCAAAACTATTCTAATGCCAAACCACACATAATAATTGAAATTGAATTTTCAATGATAGCATAAAGACTAAAAGACAGCCCAACGATATAGGATATATATATGTATAGGCTATATCAACCCACCCCCGAGAGAGCTGGGCGGAGATTTTGGCAAACTATTTATAATTTGGCAACTGCAGCTGGCAGTTCGGTTCGCTTGGGATTATTCAATCCAATGTTTGGATATTAAAACGTGTACCTATACGTATATATAGATAGATATTCCTAGTCAACAGATTCTCCAGATCCCCTCTTCGATTGGATCAACAATAAACACTTGACCGGAATCTCGTTGTGCATTTAATTTATATACCATACATACGTGGCTTTCGATGCTCGCCTCCTGCTCATCCTATTTGCTTTATCAAATCAAATCGAATCGTATTAAAAATAAATAAAATTAAAAGTGTAAAATGCACACACACAGGCAGGGCCATGCTGCGTGCCAAGTGGAAAATATTTCGCAAGTTTTTCTACACTGAATCGTTGTTGTTGGTAGGACGTTCTACACATTTATTGTGTGAAAAATACTATATATATTGTAGTATATACATATATATATATATAGTTGGACGCAGGCAGGCTGACTGTGTGTTTTGTTTAGTTTTTGTACACATTTAATTTGCCATTGTTGTTGCTCCTCGACCGCCTTCTATTGTTTTTTTCGTTTTGCCGGCAAAACAAAATAAAAAAAAAAGAGCGAAAAAACAAGGCATAATAAGAAGGAGCAGCAACAACAACAACAAAAAGCCAAGCATTAAGGGGGAGCTGAAAATGAACATTTTTTGGCAAACAATTCAGGGCTAAATATTTTGTTTGTCTTGCTGTGTGTTTTTATCACGGCAGCATAAATTCAAATTCACAAAAACCCCTAAAAACTTAGGCGGCAACAGGAAAAATCTAGATAAAATCATCAGCATTTAAGCAAATTTTAAACTACAACATTATTTCTGTGCGAAGCATTTGATATTTTTTTGTGGAGAAGATACTCAGATCCTGTTCTCGTTTAAATAGTTAAATATGAAGTGTTTGAAGTATTCAAAGATAAAATCAGGGTTAAGTGGTGGAGAAATCAGTATAAGATGCCTTCCTTCCAATATATATTTTATTAATTGAATATTTATTAGGAATAAGCTTTCTTTATAAATACCATAATCCTTATCTCCTTAAAATTATTCAGTAAATATTTGGGTATAAAGCAAGTTAAATTTCTTGCTAAAACATAACAGAAACCAAGGCAATCTTCAGTTACCACTAACTACTTTTTTAGCCAAGTAACTTCCTAAAAGTTAAGTTTTATTTCACTCAAACCGCTATCCTTGAGACTTTTCCGTGTTATTAGTTAAATATTCAGCGTTATGCCAAGGTAATGTTCGGTTCAGTTCAAAGGGTTTTGGTCGGAGAAGGTTTTTGGGAAAGATTTCCTTTTGGTCCACACACACACACACACAATTAATTGCAAAAATGCTTAATTATGCATGAAACATACACATACAGTCGTGGGGAGATGAATAATTCATGGCTGCCGAAGGCAAAATGGAGATCGACTGGTCTCTTCTTTGCACTCTCTCCCTGTTTCTCTCTGATTAAACAGCGCGCGTTGCTAAAACAAACAAACAAAAAACACACACACAACATACTCTCACACACATACACACACTCTCAGCTAAATACAAACAGCATAAGCAGCAATATTTTGTAGCCTCTAATGACGTACACCGCTCTTTCCAGACGCCAAAGCCAAGAAGAAGAAATTTCGAGAAAATTACAAGCACCGACTAAGAAATACCCGGCACTAAGAGCAGTGCTACTAAATATGTTGCATAACGTAAGGCGTATTACCTAACCAACCATATATTTTTATTTATTTTATTGTCTTTTAATTTATTTCCCAAAAAATTCATTGCTATCATTTTATTTTTACTATATTTTGTGGATAATTAAATTTCCCTATTCCCATGCAGTATAACAATTCGATATACTTAAGATTCTATAAATCTTTCAAAGATATTTTGTATATTCACAAAAGAACCTATCTATATATACCACATATTACTTGTTAATTTAATTTAACGATATTTCAATTTCTATGTTCTCCAACTGTCTCACAAATATACCCCACATCACTACAAGTACCGTGTATAAATATTGGAAAAACTTTTGCCTTTGCAATTTGCACGTCAACATTTCCCCCCAAAACAGCAGCAACACAAAAAAAAACAACATCCACAGCCAAAGTAATACCAATACTAATAGCAAGCACAACAATATTTTTGGCAACGTCGGCGGTCAAGTTTGTGTTGTGATATTGTAAAGAAGCCTCCGCCTTCGCCTGCTCCTCCTCCTGCTGGCCATACCCTTCCGCCAAATAAACCAAATCCACCGAACCGAGGACAGCCAATATGGGAACGAGGTGAGAATTGATTGGACAAGGCCCTCATTAGTTGGAGAATACAGTCTTGATTCAGTAACTCGAACTTTTGAAAGTGCAATTATGTTTTATGGACCAAACTAGAAACTATTAATTAAGCCAAGTTTGATATTACCACTCTAACTCTTTATAACTTTAATATTGCCGATAAAAATAATAGTTTTACCTCTGAAAATGTCACTGTTTTTCTTACTAATCATAAATTCCCACACTCACGAAATATAAAGCGGATTCCAATCGATTGGCCCCCTCCCACACAAAGGAAGACTCACCTGCAAAGATACAAAGAAGACGAGACAGTAATTAGTCAGAGCAACAAAACAAAAACAAAACACAGCAGCATGTAATTTGTCTAAGCAGCATCATCTGAGGGAGACTCTAGCATAAGACCAAGAGACTGCACGAGCGTCTCTGTGTGGGATGTCAACTGATTGCGCATACGCCCCGTTGGTCAACGCACTTTCCAAGGCTGCGACGATGAAACACAAGAAAAAAAGAAATAAAAACAGCTGCAACTGGCTCGCCGCTAATCATAATTCTGATCTATAAATTAATTAGCCTGCTTGCGAGTGTGATTGCAATTTATTGGACACCAATTGAGACGAGAAATTCACAGTTTCATTCATAAACATTACAAAATAGTGACGATAAAAGGGAAATCGGTGAGGGGAGTGGCGGCCCCCGGCTGGCGCACATCGCGCATAAAACTCAATTTATTAATTGCTAGCAAATGTTGAGCGTGTGTTGCAACAGTTTTCTTAGTGCAATTATGTCGTCATGTTCGCGCCGCGAAAGTTCAAAGTTGCAAAATCTCTTTAGAACATAAAAGTTTTTCGCACGTTCTGCACATTTTCCCGAGAGGGGGGCCGGTCCCGGACGGGAAAATCGAAAGAGCCGGGGACACCGTGTATAGAATTATTCATGGTGAATATTTCAACGGTTTGGCAATAAACCCCGCCTTGCCTCCTCCCCGCTGCTCGAGTGCCCAGAGTCCGAAATAAATAATTGCAAATATTATTGGCCACTCAGCGCATGCCAAATGGCGGCAACAACAATAAGGACTGTAAAAATAGCAAAATGTTCAGTTTCGCATAGTTTCGCAATAGTTCAGCGATGACTCAAAACTGCAACTGTCGAAAATTATAACCATAAAATAAAAAGCGCATCACCGGGGGGGTAGAAAACCGAATGTGTGTGTGTGTGTGTGGAAAATATTATTATGCATTTTGGCAGAGAGAAATTACATTGATGAACTGGGTTTTGACAACTTGAAGGGGGGGACTATGTAGTTATAGTGAAATTCCCGAGCACTCGGCTCTGTTCTCTGTTCTGGTGCGCTGGTCAATTGGCAGGACCCAAGTCTCGGGGCAATTACTCGTAGCCGTAACCCATTCGAAACTATTTCAAGGTCTCTCTGGGGCGACACCAATCAATTTGAAACATAATATAGTGCCCACAATATTTTGATTAAAATAATATAATCTAAAATAGTGTTTTGTTCGTGGCGGGGGAGCAGTAAACTATTTGGCATTAAAATGGTCTTCAAAAGCTTATTTTTGTGACTGCTTGTAGAGTGTGCATATTATAAAAGCATTTAATGAAACCAGCAAATATATATTTTATCTTAGCTGTCTAAATTATTTAATTTTTAACTCACAACAAACAAAAAAATAGGAAAAACAAAAAGCATTTAAAAATTAAAAGTAATAATAGAGAATAATTGGAAATCGTTTCGAATTGATCTAAATAATTCAATAAATGAAATAATTTAAAATCGCTAGCAATATAAATCCATAAAGATGGATATCAAATAAATTTAATAACTATCGATACCAATATAAATAAATTTAGAACAATAAAAAGCAACTTTTGATAGCAATAAAAATAAATTAAGATCAAAACCATAAAAATAAATTAAAAATATATATTTATTTATTGGTACATATTAATATATAAAAAATGTTCCGAATATTTATTTAAAAAATGTGATTTGAAGCCAAAATGAAATATGAAATAGTTTAGGGTGCACCAAAAATATTATAAAAACGTGACTACTCGATTTTGTTATCAATAACATTGTAATATGATATAAAACCGAGAAAAACCTCAACGGTTGCATTAGGAAATTAAAAATTAACATAAATCTAAGGAGGTAATATTTTCCCAACAATAATTCCCTATAATTTTAAAACCCAAAGTTAACCATGAATGCATCACTTATCGATATATTTCCCTCTCAAATTGGATTACCTAAAGACTTGTTCGAATCATTTCAATTTTCTTATTTATTTATTTTCTTATTTAATCATCCTTCCTGGCGCTTATGCTTAAAACCTAAAAGCGTCTCAAGTCATCCTTGGCAAATTGCCGGCCGTCGGGTTAGCTAAATTCTGTTGCATTCCCATCCTCCTCCGCCTGTGGGCTGTTGCCATGCGGCCGGCTGCTGTGCCTGACCGCCATCTGCCCACTGGCAGTCAGAAGCAGCCAAATGCAGGCCCCTGAGCAGCGCCAGGGCAGCGATCAAAACCGCACGTCACCCGCATACAGTCATGACCATTGCAGTATGTGCAATAAAAGCGTTTTGTTTGGCAAGGCGATGTATGTCGTGTGCTACGGGTCATTTCGCTTGAATTATGTGAGCGGATTTAACACCAATTCTACACAATTCAATATCGGAAATTCCAATGTGAATTATTTAGATTTTCTTTTTTGTTCGTGCTTGCCTGGCCATGAATAAATTGAATTTATGGTGTTCAACTTTGTATGTTTTTGGCCGGATTAAGTGCGGTGATGCATGGTGCGGCAATTGAGATTTAATTAAAAACTTAGTGGGCCAGCTGAAAAACACAACATATACACTTTGATTTATGATTTAAACCAAATAGTTTTAAAGCGCCGCAGCCGCCGAACGACACGAGGATAATTCCTGTATTTTGCACGTTAAATTTCGCATATAAAACAGAAAATGATGTATAGAATATAATCATAATTTTCACACTTGAAAGAGCGACACAAGACGACGACGCCCAGTCGTACAGCGGCTTGTGCATTATTTCTTAATTAAATTTATTAATTGCACACAACACGAGCCGACGGCCGTACAACGGGGCGTATGAGCTACAACGACGCCCCCACACACCGAGATGGAAAAGCAAATAACATCTAGAGACGCGAGAGGAAAAGGCGATGAGGATAAGAGAGCGTGCTTTCCGCAGCACAGAAACGAGAGCAAGAAAAGCCATTTGAATGATTCATTTACGTGCCGAAAACTTAATTGTGCTAGCAGGTAATCCGCTTGCCAGTGACGCCAACGGCGAAAGGGGACAAAACCTCATTCATCATCTCACCCATCGAGTTCTTGGCCATCTAAATCAAAGCTTACCAAAAGTGGTCAAAGGTCTGTGCTAGAATTTAATGGATATTCTTTTCTTTCTGTAGACAAATAAATTTTTTAAGGTAAATTAATCATTTAAATAAGTCAAATTCGGTTAACAAAGAGCTAAAGCTCTTGTTGCTAAGTTTAAATTCTATATTAAAATAAAAGAATTTTTAGTAGAATATTTTTGATGGCTTCTCATAAATTGGTTTATGAATTAAAGCCATAAATAAGTTAGAAAATTACTAAATATCTTTGAGCTGATTTTATGCTTCATCAGTCTATTATTTTCGCCCGTCACTGGGGCATTTTCACGAATTCCCTGAATGACTGCATCCGCAGAAGCAGCTGCTGTCATCCTAAGTATATCACCGTCACTTTTGGTGGCTGTCAGAATGGCGAACTCTGGGGCATTTGTCACCCACTCACCTTTGCCCCGCCAATTGCCGCATTTTCCCACCAAAAACAATTAGTCTGAATTCTTAAAAATGTGTCATATTGCGCCAAAATAAATACAATATTTATTTGTATATATATATTTTTTGTGTGCCACGAATATTATTCATCTATTTTGGTCTAAAACCAAAAACAAGCTAAAGCCCAGCGGGGAATCTCTCTGGTCTCACTCTACTTAAAAATTAATTAGGCTAGTGGCTAAACGAGCTAAAAGGGGGTCCTTGGCCACGGCCCGCTTTCCATGACAGTTGTCGACTTAACTCAATTAATTAGATGACATTTTTTAATGCACCAATTTCCAGAGATAGCCAAAGCTCGCACTGCTGCCCGGGAAATTTGTGCAAATAAAGCAGATATTTTGGAATTAAAGAAAATGGTTTATATTGCACTGTGAATATAATTTGAAAGTTTGCAGTTTGACAAGAAAAATTATTGAATTAATTTATTACATATTTTGAACAGTTTGAAAGCTTCAAAATTTATGGTTTCTATGATTTTCGTTTTCTTAGAAGCTTGAATGTTGTATTTCCTTTTCAAATCAAAATATTAATAAATACAATTTAACCTTCTTTTCTGTCTACATATAAAATACCAAAAGTTATTTACATTAGGAATGCATGCATTTATTTTCGTTAGTTCCTTTTTATTTTCCTCTGCCAACTTTTCAATTTCAACTTTTGGTGCATTTATTTTTTGGCTAACTGCACAATTCGCATTGTGTGCATTTCTTCCTTTTACATCGTTAACTTTTCCCTTTTGATTTACCTCCGGTTCCCTGATCCGCTTCATTCTGAATTTTCCGGAATTTCTCTTTTCGCGCCCGCTTAGAGCAAACATTTGCATAATTTAAGTTTGATGTGAAAAGTTACGTGTGTTTTGGCTCCGCCAGCGAAATGACAACAAGCTGGCTCGCTGGCTGCGCTCACAGGTGCAACGGGATAACAAGCAGGTAAGGACAGGCGGCGGGTGAGAGGTGAAACTGCAACATGGTTGGGATGAAAAATTGAGAGCTTAGCGGCGTTCGCCGTTGGAAAATCAGCAAAATCAGCGAGGAGGAGCCGCCACCTTGTCGATGCTCAACTACAGGTGTTTGGCTGCCGTTGCACATGGATTTACATTTAAATATACTAGAATATTCCCCAAACAGTTGGCTGCCGGTTTGTAGCAAAGTAATAAGAAAAGTAGCTGGGGAAAATTATGTATCTATAAAGAAATGGGTAGATTTTACTTTAGGTTACATTGAAAATAAATGAAATGAATTTCTTTTTACCTTTTCCTTCACTAATAATTTAAATTACCTCTTGAACTATTTTCCTTGTTTGTTAAAAATTATGCAAAAAATACTGCTATTATTCTGTACACCATTGTACAAATATATTTTTTGGCTCTTTAAACTATGCGCTTTTGTGGCGTCTTTGATTTGTTGTAGTCTTTAGTCTGTGAGTTGTTGTTCTGCTTTTGGTAATCTGTCTGATTATTTAACTTGCGCTAAATACAAATATTTAGAAAGCAAGGAAAAAAAATTTTAAAAATATTTTGCGGCAATTTTTATGTTATTTTTCTTGGCAGCTCCCGGCTATTTTGGATATTTTTCCCTCCCCGCCGTCGACACCAAAGAATGAGGGTCATTAAGACACACATATACTTAGTGCTTTATATATCTATTATATCTCTATATGTGGCCCGGGGGCATTATTCTTTTTAATTTATTCGACTTGGGCTTAGAAGGCGAGTGAATAATTGTTACTTAGTGCTCAAAGTAGAGGTCAAACCGGGGAGCTGTCAAAGAAGTCCTCAAAATGGGGGCCTTGCGATGGATAACACCCACCTTGGGACCGCGGACTGCCTCAATTGATCTGAAAAAAGCTGATAATTTGCAAAATACCGGCCGGCATCCGCTAAATATATATGTATATTCGAGAGGGGAAAA
Organism: Drosophila seguyi; assembly: GCA_008042675.1. Taxonomy (NCBI): domain Eukaryota; kingdom Metazoa; phylum Arthropoda; class Insecta; order Diptera; family Drosophilidae; genus Drosophila; species Drosophila seguyi. Next base: position 65,047 of record VNJU01005297.1, on the reverse strand, counting down.
AAACAACACTCACAAAACTAAACACTCGGCCAAGTCGGGGGCGTTGAGTGGCGAACATTTGTGCAAACAGTGATTAATAAATTGTTGGGCTGTTGCACAATAAAACTAAAAAACATGTCAGAACAGCAGCTGTTCATGCTTGAAATACTTTTTATTTTTAAACAAACAATACCTAAACTTTTTAAGAAGCATTGATAAGAAAATGGGGTACACGAAAATATAATATTTTTGTTTAAATATAATTTAGCACCGACTTTGTACGCGTTAAATGTAGCGCAGCAACATCACCTCATTAAATCAGCTAATTTTCCATTAAGCCCAGAACAGAATCCAATTTCGCAGCCATCAAATTCATAAATTATAAACATCGCAGCAGCGCCAGCCAAATAAATATCTCAATTAAGAAGCTGGGGGAATGTGAAACATGCCTAAAAATTGCAATAAATAAACAACAAATGGCCAGAAATAAATGGAAAATGTCGCTAAAGAAATTTGCACCGCAACAGCCGAACAAAGTGCAGCGCCATCTGACACATGAAGCAAATTAAGAGCACCAAATGGCCACAAATGACGCCCACGATGAGAACGGAGAACTGAAAATTCTGGACGAGACGACTACGACGACGACGACGTCCTGTCATTTGATGGATTCGCATGGAATGATTTTAATTAAAAACCTGTAAATCTCACCGATCTGTGTGCAAATTAAAAAGAGAAAACACGAAGCCAAAACACAACAATTTCGGACATTTTACGTATGCCCATAATAAAGTTGTCAAATATTCTCCCTCCTGTGACTCGAATATGTGCATAATTATGATGGATGTGCGTGCGACATTTGCCAATTGATGGCTTTGGCTTCTGTTTCGCCTTTGTTCTAAAATGTTCATTCATGTCCCCAATGTGGGCATTAATCATTTTTGTTTATGCCAAAAAGAAAACAAAAAATACTGGGAGACAAGAAGGGAGCAGTGGAAATTCTCTTACTGTCTCTATACCATTTTTGCAATTTATTAGCATTTAATTTATTTATTATGCTCGTCTTTGTCTGCGCAGTGAATTTTTGGCCACCACAAACGACAGATCAATTCATTTGCATTTATTTTTGTGGAAGAATAAATTGCTGAAAATTTGGTGAAGTTTAAAATGTATTCCATTTCCTTTCTTATCTTGAAAAAAAAAGGTTTTTTGGAATAAAGAATCACCAACTAAAATTCGTACTTCAAATTCATATTAAATTTTACTTTATTGCCTTTAAATTGTTCTTTTAAAATGTATTATTTACCCAACACTAGCTGCAAACATATTTTCAACTTAAAATTCTTACTTTATACTCAGAAAATCTTCCTGAAAAGTATCTCCAGCTTTACATTTTCTTATATATAAAATGTTTTATCTCCATTATCCATCTTCTTGGATTATTCCTTAACTTAATCAGATTCCAAATAGCCCAATTCGATTTCTTGAGGGACCAAGAATGCCAACACACGATACCTTCAAGCCCCCAAAGATCTGAATAAAAAATATATATATATTTATATATAAGCTATATACTTAGTGCCACCTTAAGGCAACGTCAAAGGTAAAAACTTGGAAAATCTAGACAGAGAGAGCGAGAGGAAAATGTGAAATGGGAACGCCACAAATCTCCGTCTCCGAAAATAGATGCTCAAACGGGCTTTTCCGAGGGGACAAGGGAAAAAAGAATGAAAAAAGACAGACAGTCGACCGTATTTGAGTTGACTTCTTCTCCGATTCTATTCACTGCGAAGGCGAAAAGTTGGTAACAAAAGTAAAAGTTTATTGAGGCATCCCATCTAAGCTGATTTGTTGTCCAGCTGCCCGGGCTTTTCTCTTAGCGTTTGCTTTTCCTTTGCTTTTGGTTTTCCTTTTTGTTTTTTTTTTGTAGGCATTGCACAAGGGCAACAGTTGTCAGCTGCTTCGCTGCTCCAAATATTTACATGGAATGCGTGGCGGCATTTTCCACCCTCAGAATGCGTGCGTGTGCGTAAAAATTTTCCACTTTTCCACGCCGGACGGCGTAAATCAAAAGGTGGCCCCGCCCTGCCCCCAACTGGACTAACGGTTGCCCCCGGAACATAACAATTTCACGACTGCACTTTGCTTTGAAGCTGAAGCTCAACTGTCAAAGGTATTTGACGCAAAGATTTTCGGCAAGATTTTGGAGAATGCAGGAGAGTTTCAAACGCGGTTTTCATCTTAGATTTTCGCATTTCCAAGTGAAATGTGCAGCATTTTTGAAGAGGATTTGGTAGAAATGGTTGGGTTTTGAATATATAAAGATTATAAAATTAATTTAAGGTTTAATAAATTAAAGTAACAATGAAAATATAATGAAATTAATAATATTACACTTCATACTTCATCTAGTACTTTCAATATTTTAAATATAATTTTTTGTCAAAGTAAAACTAACACAAAAACCAAAAAAAAAATTTAACAAATCATAACCTATATAGAAAAGCCTTAGGCCTTGTATTTTCTTCTCACTTTTACTTATTTTCAATTCGCATTTGTTTTCTTTTGAAGTTATTTACATGTGTTGCCGCCTGACAATTGACGGTACTTTTCTCTCTCTCTCCCTACCTTTGGCACCCTCTTTGTCGTCTTTATTTTACAACTTTTTTGTTTTTCCTTTTTTTGTAGCACATAAAATACCAGCGGTTATTTGGCACAGTCAGCTAGTCAGCAGGGCTTTTCTTTTGTTTGTCTTCGTTTTTTTTATCAAACGTTCAAAAATTTGTTGACAACATGTTGCGACTGATTGTTCTCTCTCCCTCTCCACCTTTATCTCCATCTCTTTTCGCTTCTCTTTGCCGTCCCGCTCGAACTTTATGTTGTCAGTTACAGTTGAACAAATCGATTGATTGATTTCTCAGGTGTGTTCGATTGCACTGGCGATGACAACACCCAGAGACTTGACTGGATGAAGATGGAACTTTGGATAAGTTTATGAACCATATTATAGTTTAACATTTTTAAGGTAAAATAAGCATATAAAAATAATTTGTAAGATTTGTGTAACTTAGGGAAATATAGTAATATTTTTTGTTAGCTAAGATTCATAAAATCTTTGGAATTTACATTTAAAATATCAAGGAAAGCAAGCATTTTTTTTTTTAAATAAGAAAAATATTATCGAAGATGTTTGCAATAAACATACACAAAGGTGATAAAGAGGTCCTCATAAACCCTTTTAAATACAGAGAAAAAACTTTATAAAATAGTTTAAATTTGCCCCTTGAAATACATTTTTTCTTGTATAAGTGATATAACATTGCATAGTTTTAGACAGGTTTAATAAGGCTTTTAAATAACAGAAATATGGCATTTTGATAAAGTTATTATAATTATAGAAATAAAATTACACCCTTTAAATTCTGAACTTGTAATTTTTTTAATTATCTTTTTTGATATTTTTCCGTTCTACCTATGACTAATATTATTCTTTTATATTTTTCATTACAATTACCTATGACCTATAGTTATTTAATCATTCTCACGTTTGTAAATTGATAAACATAAAGGTTCTCGATATAATTCTCAGTCCGGGTTCCTATATTTTCGCATCATTTGTCACGTTCTGGCGCATTCATTTCACGCCCATCACTAACTGAAAGTCAGGGGAGTGGGGAGGCAGGGGCGGTTGATACAGCGTTTAGTTTTGTGTAACGCCATTTTATTTTTATGAGCTCCGCATGCGATACTGCCCGGGTATGCATGGCTGCGTGACAGAGAGTATCTGTGTGAACGGTCATGTATCTTTTAGTTTGGTTTCTTTTTTTTTACTATTATTTAGCTCTGGATACCGAAGGGTGTGTTTGCATTTGGCAACTAACAGCGGTTTGATTGAAACGCTGATTGTTGGAGCGTAGCAAATATTTACAAATGACAGCAAGACAAAAAACAACAAGGTTAGAGTATAAAAAAAGAGGGGGAAAACTGTTGCAGTCATAAAGTGCACACAAAAAGGGTTTAAAGAGCAGCGATGAAAGGTATATCAATCAAATCGAAATGAAAAGAATTAATGTTAAAGATTGGTAGCCACAGAAAAATATCTACCTAAATAAATGTTCTTCTGTGACAATTATCGATTAACAATTAATTTAAAGATATATCTTCTTATGACTCAGTTCCTTTAAATTCCAATTTCAATTAAAATCCCAATGATCTGTGAGCAATTTGCGACCTAAAACCTAAATACGGCGCTATTTTCGCCCAATGATTTTTTAGCTATGCAGAAAATGCGCTTGATCTGTGCTGAACCAATCCAATCGGATGCTATATACCATCCCAGGCCGTCCCCTTCGATGTGGTCAGCCGCAGCTATAAAGTAAGCAAAGCCAAATAAAGAATCTAGTTGTTGTAGAAGGACTTTCTGCGGTTGCCCTGTAAATTAATTACGGCCGGGGCCAAATAAAAGCCCAAAACAAAACAATTTTCCAAGCACAAAACCGAAAAACTAAAGCCGAAAACAAAATACAAAACACAGCACACACACAGATGGGGAAAAGAGAAGCACAAAAAGTAAAAGTCGCAAGGAAAATAATAAAAACAGCAAATAAAATTCTCGTCTGACGTTTGGTTTTTGCATTTTTTATGCAGACCAAGCAGGAATAAAGTAGAAAATTATCCAACAGACAGAGCCCGAGTAGTCCTAAATAAACAAGACCAAAAACTGCACGGACATGGAACCCGTGCGGCCACCGGCTCCCCGCTCCCCTCCTGGCTCTGTCTTTTATTTTCCGACATAAGCGGACAAGTTAAGTTTCGAAATTATTCGGCCAGGCAGGCCCAAGGAAAATGCATTAGAATCTGCTTTTCATGCATGCAAAAAAATAAAAAAAGAAAAAAAAGTAAATGCGGGGAAAATAAAAACAAGAAAAGACGACGGACGACGGCGACGACGATGGCGTCGACAAGATGCGTGCCAAGTTATTTGCATTGCCGCGTATCTGTGAGATGCTTTTTGCGCTTATTTGGTCTAAAAAAGCGTCCGCCTATTGCTCTGGGCTCAGAGAGTCTGACAATGCTTAGGATCCGCAGTTCCCGATGCCCCGATCTCCGATCTCCGATCTCCGATAGAATCCCCAGCCCCATTCTAGACCGCCGGATTTCGCTTCGACTGACAGTTGGCTCGTGTCGATAAAATGTTGCTGCTGCGGCTTAAGTGGCAAACGTTGGGCCAAAATCTATTTTTATGCTTGCCGCCGGACGTTGCAAAAGCCCCCCCTTTACCACTGCAAACGTGTGCAGCATAAATTAAACAATTTTAAGCATTATGTTGAGCCATTAAAACAAAAAAATATAAATGCACGACAATCAAATTAAATTTAAAGAACAAAAAGCCATTTGAGCAAAATAAATATATAGTATGTTTGGGAACAATGCAGACTCTAGTGGGGATTAATGGGGAATTTTCATGAAAAAACATATAAATATACATTTAAACGGGCTTAGCTTTCGTTTGTTTATGGCAATACATTAGTTTTTCATATTGAAATCCCACATAGAGAAGTCACATTAAATGTTTTGTTTATACTATTTATTAAAATTAAGATTTAGGATTATTATTTCAAATATTTAATATGAGATGGATGTTGCTAAAAAAATATTTAAGTAAAATGGAAAACTAACTCAAGACTATAATATACAAATAATAAAAAAATATATAAATCTCGAAGTAATTTCCTTTTTAAAGTTATAAATCATGAACCAATTAACTTAACAACTAAATTTAACTTTAGCAACTTAACCTTTCATCACATATCAAGAAACGAACATTTCCAGCAATTGTTTGAGAATCTTTTCCACTATTCATCCATTCTAAAAATAGAAATTTCCTAAAACAAAGTTAGATTGTCAATGAATACCTTTTTCTTTGTAAAAGTAATAACTTTATGTATGGTGTCGTACATCATAGGTTGCTATTTTCTGTGAAATGTTTACAATAAATGGATATCCCGGCCAATTACTGGCAAAACTTTTCCACTTTTCAACAATCTTTTTCGAATAGGGCCAAGAAACCGGCAATAACAGACGGTTTAAAATCAAATTACTCACATAATTTATATTCACAGGCCCCCGAGAATAGGCATACACATATATTCGAATCAATGCAAAAACTTTCACAGAACGCCCTCGCACTTTCACCTCAACACCTCCGCCTCCCTTTTTCGAATTTTCCGAGGTTTGTTTGTTTGTTGTTGCTGTTCTGTTGCTGCTGCTGCTGCTGCTGCTGCTGCTGCTGCTGCTGCTCCGTACAATATTTGTCCTTCATTTGAAAGTCAAATGCGTGTGAAGCAAAGAAATCTGTTGCTTTTTCGACCAACAACAAAACCACCGCCCTGGGGTCTCTCCAAAAGAATATAAAAGAAGAAAAAAAAAATCCAAGCTGCGAAGACAACAAAATTATTTTATAGAAAGGAATGAAAACGGCCGACAGACAAACCAGAAGAATGTATGAAAAAAACACAACATAAATTCTAAAAGGCTGACAAGCATATAAAAAAAAGAAGCATACACATATAAAAACTATGGTTGGACGGGAGGAAATTGGGTTAAAAATAAATGCAGGCCCATCAAAATTTATGGTTATGATGTCGCTGGTTTTGTTCGAGCAATTAACAACGACGACAGACGATAAGGAGCCCTCCCCCTGCGAAAAATATAAAATAATTTAAACCCTTGAGGTGGAAAAGGTTGGACCCCAAGCAAAGCATAAATAAATATAATGTAAATATTTCTAATAATAATAAATAGAATACAAATATTTATAGCTAGGTTTTTGGAATCATTTATCATAGGTTTAAAGTAGCTTGAATTAAAATTTTAACAAGATTTTAAATAAGTAATAAGCCTTGTTTTGAATTAAATAAACTTTAAATAGAGTTAAACTGGATAGACAAACGTATCATCTATCTTATCTATAATATTTAAATACAATTTACTATTTTTAAAGATGAAATATCACAAAAAGTATTGCTATTAAAAATATATTCAAATATTCAACTGACTTCTGCCAATTACAGATCTTCTCCTCAATAATGCTACTCAAACGAAAAAAACTAAACGTTTAATCGGTGACTAATGTACAAATATTTAAGTTAACAACACACACAGCAAAAAAAAAAACAGCATAAACATAAACAATTTCAGATGGGAAATGCGCAACTGAAACCAATAAAAAAGTCAGCCCAAAAGCAGACAGATTCGAAGCTAAACAAGGCTGCCGCCGAATTGTAGAAATGAAAAGGGAACAGAAAAAACAGATTTATGCAAATCAACAAATTTCCATCTAATTGTAAAGAAAAACTATAGATGCTCAGATGCTAAGGGAAAAGGAGTAGGGGGTGGAGGTTATTGGCCAGGCCCATCAATTAGCGGCACAAGAGATCCAGCCATCGGAATGGGGCATTAACATGTGATTCGCCCGAAAAGTGTTAATTGCCATTTGATTGTTTCACATTTCGCAGGCAGCATAGCAATTTATGCAAAAGAAAAAAAATTAAGAGAAAACTTTGTAAAATATATATTGCGCCATGTCTGGGCCTACATTTTCATTATGGTGCCGACGCCTTGTCCATATTTTGTTGGGAAGAAATTGGGACACAGCTAATGGCAAAATATTACCAAGATGTCAATGAACTGTCTGCATGTGTTCCAGCTCCAATAGGATCAATATTTGCTCCCCACCAGATTTTATTCTGTTTTATTGGGCCCAAAGTTCAATGTTCCAGTGTGGTCCCAAAAAAAACAAAATTGTTGAAAAACAAATTAGCAATTAATAACAGATACTCAACCATAATGACAGAGCTTGAGAAATGTGGAAAAAAGAGAGTATTCTATTCTATGTAACATTAAGGCTTTAGGCTTATTCTTTCATATTTTTCATTCATAATATGTCTAGCTAATATATAATTTATTTATTTATTTTTATATACCCGCTTAAGGTCCTCCTTTTTGAAGAAGGTTTTTTCCTTGGGGAATTGTAGCTCATCATAATCTTTTGCGCCACACTTTTCCCAATAAACATTAAAAGTTGCCTTGCTAAATAATCTACGAAATGGACCTTAAAAATGTCAGCCTTAAAGTGTATCCACCGTTTCTTTACATATATATATACATAACAATTGACTCTCCAGAGAGTATAAAGCCAACACTTTGGCATCAACCGAAAACTTTCTAGTGGCAGCGGCGACGGTGGCCGCACATCTGATTACGTATACGTCCAGTTAGCAGCTTTGGCCAACAGCCAAAAACCGACTTTGATGCGTTTTTAAGTTGGCTCTTTTGAGTGCCATTTTTTGTTAGCCCGGAAAAACTTTTCCATTACCACATCAACAGGACCGTAAGCCAGCCGTAGAGCTGCTTTTGGGTCAAGTCGACATTAAAATAGTTTAGGGATTTGTATTTATGTTGATTGCATTGTCGGGCCAACTAACTGGCCCTGTGCACGTGGATATATGTATGTACAAACATGTGTGTACTATATGTAACGCTCTGCAGTTTTGGGATTTGTGTGGGGAAATTGAAAAGTTTGTGTGTGCTGAGAGATATTCCAGAGATTTGTGCCATGTCAACGAGTGTAAAATGCAATTTCTTTCACTGCCACAGGAAAAGAATCACAGATTGAAGGGTAGCCACCGAGAATCGAAGCTTGGATATACTTTCAAAGGTTTTATAATTCATAAAAATGGTTCTTTTATATTTAAAGCAAAAAAGAACTATGATTATTATAAAGTTAATATTAATAAGTTTGATACGTTTAACAGCTCCCATTACATCAGTAAAAATCACCTAATTAATTGTAGTTTGACTGCAATAATTTAACTAATATAACATAATATTAAGGAATTTCATACCATAGCCCATTATCCTTAAAAAAGGGTACATAAAAAGCAGAGAATTTCAAAGTTCACAAGTGCCAAAGAGTCAAACTTTAAAGTGACCCCCAACCAAGTGCAAAAATATATCCGCAAATGCAAGCGAAAGAAAACTCTATTCGTGCCACATGCACCTGTTTCAACTTCAAATTCACGAGATAGCTATTTTTATAGGCGTCTGGCTCTCTCTCTATTTTTCCTATTCCCTTTTTGCCATATTTTTTGCCTGACCCACATTGACAATTTCCCTTTATTTGTACTTTTTTTGTTGCGTTTATTAATATGCTGGTAGGCAAACTCCGCCCAGCTGTTGTCGTTTGTTCAACGGAAATGAAGTTATCTGACTTTTTCTGGCTTTAATTGCATGGATACAAGAGCGAAAACTACTTTAATTAAAAGGAAGCTGCAAGCAGGCAACGAATAATTGTTTGCAAAGTGCAGCAATTAGCAATCCAAGGAATTGGGGGGGCTTTATATAGAAATAGGTTTGGAAAATATGTTTGTTTGCATAACAAATAAATGTTGGAGAGGGAAAAGATACCTATAGTTTCCGTATTTAATGTCAAATGGTTTTAAAATTCTAGAAAACTAATATTTAGAATTAGGGGAATAATCGTTAAACATATAGAAAATTTTAAATATAAATAAAATCATAAAAAATTAAGACATCACTCATCAGACACAATATTCTTCAGTGTGATTAATTTTCTAAATATTTTGCATAGCAAAAAATCCAAAATATATTTTTTTTCAATAGGTACAATACGTGAAAAATGCCTGTCTAATTTAAGAAACATTTCACGTAGTTTAAGGAGATTTTTTTCTTTGAGAATCCCTGACTAATTAGCCACACGAATCACGATTCTTCGCGGTGTGGTGCGGTGTGGTCCTTTCTGGAAGACAGTCATCTATCGCTCAGCTGTCTCTCTTCACCGGATCCGCCTGTTGGCCATTTATCTATATCGGAGTGGCATTATAAATACAATGACCACACTTCTTGACATGCCATGGTCAAATTTTTGTGCATTTGTCAAAGCGAAAATAAATCACAAAACGGCAAACAAACAAAACGCAACGCAAATGACAATTTTCTTTTTGTTTTTTTGTTTTTTGTATTATTTCTTTCTTGGTTCATTTCTTCTTTTTATTTGGCAATTGCGTTGCGTGTTTTTGGATGCTGCTTTTGTTTAGAAAGAAAGGCCAGCAAAGCGAAGCGAGGTGTATTCTATGCACTCGAAAGCAAATGGGGAATCTGACACAGTTTTTCTCAGGCAGAAAGACGGATTCAACTGCAGATGCCACGCCTACGAGGCAAGATTAGGCACCGATTCCGTTGACAGCATAAAGAAAAGTCTCTTTACACACATAAAAAGAAAGAAACCCCGAAATATATATATCATAACGCGGCTAAAAAAGCGAATTATATGCAAATGCAAATTTCATGCCACATTTAAAATAGCCACTGCAATGTCTTGTAATTTATCAACGCCCGCCCGCACTTGGATATTAACACATGTGGGCAAAAAAATAGCAGCGAGTCTCTCTAAAAAAATGTTATAAAAATACCTATAGCTAAATTTCTAGGGTTTTTAATATAAATAAACCTTTTGGGATCTAAATTAACTTGTCAAGTTAAGATAAAATTTAAAATGGAGAAACACAAAGCAAAAATCTTGAATCATCGCTACAATTCCCAACAGGTTCTAGTTCCCAATTGGTCTAAACTAAAAGGTAGTAAGTGGTGAATTCCTTCTAAGATAACTTTCTATGTGGCCTAAACTCAAGATCCTATTTAATTCTTCTATTTTAATACATACACTTAAAGTTCTGTACTACTATTAATTTTCCGTTAACTGTTTATAGCATATATTATATGATCTATAGTACATATAGCGTGCATGGCAGGCGTGTGACTGCTGCTAAGAAACCGACAACGATGTTGCAATGGCCACGGCGAATGCAAAATGCAGACATTTCTTGACACTTCTCTAAATAGTTTTGCGTGCGACGCGCAGCCGGGGAAAAGCCAAGGAAAATGCGAGAAAAGCGTGTCGGCCGGGGGCTGTGGGGGGGATGTGGAAATGTGAGGTAGAACGCACACGGTCACTCGAGTGCCAAAATGTCCCCGCACGCCATTAAAAATGTTGCGAAAATTACACAGCAAACTGAAAGGTGTCCTAATGAGGCGTGCGCCGGACTCTTTTTTCCGAGATCTCAGCGTGTGTGTGTTTTTGTGGGTGGACAGAGGTGTAAACAGGGCGAAGAGGAGAGTGTAGGGGGAGGGTGTGCTGCCAGAGTGAGTTCTCTATATTCGCACACAAAATCATCATAAAAGTTTATCCGATGTTTATGGGCTGGAAAGCAGCTAAATGGGTTTGTCCTGAAATTAATTTAAAAATGGCACTTTAGCGGCTCAAAAGATTCTTAAATAAATGTATAATCTACTATGTAAATTTTATTTATTATAAGGTTTGAGGTACTACAAAATTTATATTTCCATCTCTAAGATAATTACTTAAGTTTACAAGTCAAAAAAAGATAAGTTCATCTTGAAATATTAAAAGAACCAATTACTTTAAATAATGTTTAAATTAACCAAGTTTATAGACTCAAATCAGAATCTTAAAAACCAGCTGACATTTTATTAAAACTCTTACGAAAAGCACCTAGAAAATATTTTTCCTGCTCATCTAAAGCCTGACACGTAAAAAACCCTGTCCTCGAAAAAACAAATTTCACCTGAATTACTTACAGTCAACCAACCAACCACCCACCCACCTCCTATCCCTCATCCTGTACCTCCTTCTCCTCAAGCAACAATTTTCCGTACTTAGACCAGCCATTGGCCTCGATTTTAATGCTGCAATTTTCATTGAAACGAGTTCAAAATCAAGGTCGCCGCCATCGTAGTCATAATGGTCATGCTACATCATCCCGGTCTTGGATCTTGAACTCGACCCCGGTACCCAAGCGATGCCATGAATACAAATTGTTGCATTTACAATAAAAAATTCATGGGATTCCGTTTCAATAAGTGCGGCGGCAGGCGGCAGTCTTTGGCGGTGGCAGCGGGCAGAAAATAAATGCAGCGCCAAGGCAAGGCGAATCTGTTTATTAAATAAAAAAAGGCAATGTGAAACATGAAGAACGACCTTTGGAAAGACACACCGAGACGAAGAACAAACAGAAGCACATGCTTCTTTGCATGGAAACTTCACTAAATTACCAAGGAAAAATATATTTTCCAATAAGCCAGAAAGAATGCAGAGAGAGAGAGAAAGGGGGAACCAGGTAATTTGTTTATCCGGCAAAAGGAACACCTGCAGATTGCCTACTTGAAAACCCAGAGACAAGTCCCCCTCCTTTCTCTCTGTCTCGTTTGTATTTCCCCCTGCCTGTATGTTTTCGCATTTTCCCTCATTCTTTTGTTCCATTGGAATGCAGTAGTTTCCATTGGCAACACGAAATTATTGCGCTCATTGGAGAAAGGAAAATGTGTGGAAAAGAGCGCCAGACTCAAAGGAGCTAATGCGAAAACGAGTACAGATGGAAATATTTCTGGGGAAATTTAAATTTAATTAAAGGTTATTCAGCCAATAAATAGATTTAATTTAAAATTGTCTACCTAAAAAGAAATATAAATGATATTGATGCAATTTTAGGTACATTAAATTTACAAAGAAAAGATTTTATTTGGTTTTATTTACTTTACAAGATGATAAATTATTTTTACTTATTTTTAACTTTGAAATTAGCCTTGGTTCGTTCATCTCCTTTTTTTTTCTTTAATTATTATTTATATTAAAACTTACATAAAACTCGTTGATTTTGAATCCTGTTTATCATAAAAACTCCCACTCTTGTAGAGCCCAATATACCCTTTCTAAATTATTCAAATGCTTGCTTAGATGTATCTACACACACCCACCATACACCCCACCTGTTTTCCACCCCCCTTCCCCTCCCACACACACACACGCCCACACATTGTTTATTTGCACAAATGCGTGCGCTTTCGTTTTCCCAAATTTCCAATGAATTTCTTGGCCAGCAAATTGCAAAACGAGGTAAAACTGGACAATGTGGGATATATAGACGATGCCATACGTTGGAAGATATATGTACACCAAAAACTGCCTGTTGCTGTTGTTGTTTAGGTTTTATAATTTTTATTTTGCCTTTTTTTTGTGTTTTCGAACATGTGTCTGCAACATGCAAAAGTAATGCACAACTGGTACACGGAGGGAAAATGTATTCTTAAAATTGCTGTTAATATTTTGAGATAATAAGTACATTTTATTCTTTATTTGCAAGTTTTAATAGTTGCATAAAAAATATTATACAATTATACTAATAAAAGATCTAAGAAAATAAATTAAATATATAAATTGTAGTTCCGATCCAATAAACTCAAGAATCCCCCACTTTTTCTCTCTGCAACAAGTACTTTTTCCCTTAAAAACAATCTGCGATCGATTCTCTTGGCCGTTCTCTTTTGCGTGTACATGAATTTTGACTTTGACTGGACGCTGCCATTTAATGTATGTAAACATTGCGCAAGCTAAAAAACCAAAACAACAACCCGAGCAACGGAGAGGAGCAGCAGGTGTAATAAAATTTCGATATTCATACGCCCCGTTGTACGCTCACCAGAAGGCGAGGGGAGGGAGGCTGGCTGCCCATAGCTGATTCAGCACAACAACCGAAAATTTGACTACAAAAATGGGCAAAAATGCAAAATACAATCCATGTGTTGTGCGCGGCGCTTGGCTTTTTCGGCAACAAAATTTTGCGGCATGTTTTTCACACATTCGCGCGCAACGCTAGGAAAAAACAATCGAAACATGCCGATGCCGCTTTGGCTGCCATGGAAATTCACATTTCAGTACCGAAAACCATATTCATTTTCATTTCTTTCCCTCCTACGCCATATTCCATTCGATACAATATAGGGGCAAACGATACGGATTCAGCTCGAGGATGATAATGACGATCATGATGATGTTGACGATGATGCAAGTGCAAATTTATTTGCCACTTTGTTTCGCTCTCCGAGTTGTAAGTAGAAAATTTTGAATTTCCCATTGGCAGTCAGTCCAGTCGTCTTGGTCTGGCTGGGAAAAGCCTCCAAGTTGATTGATTTTTCAATTGCAAACTGAGTGCTTTCTGGTTAGTAGTTTTGTGGGTCTACAGAGAGGGAAATTGTCGGCAAGTTTATGTTTTAAGTTTTTTAAGGATTTAAATATTTTATAATTTTACTAGTACTTAAGAGGTCTTAAAAAGAATTGAAAATATAATCTAGTTGTTCGTTTTGCTTCATTTATGGAAACTACTATAGAAGACATATATTTTCAATACTTAAAGACCAAGTTTTGACTGATTTCTCTATGGTTTTTCCCACCATTTTCCCCCTGTGCACCAACCCAGTTCAATGAGCTATTGGCAGTTGAGTGAGAGACCTGCCTGACTGATTCCAACAAATGAAAAATTCAAAAATTCAAAAATTCCTCCCCCCTTTCTCGAATTCACAGTCCAGCACGATTTGTGTGCTATGCTCCCGCCCCCCAAGAGGCAATCGAATGAGAGATGTCAGGAATGCCCCAGCCGAGGCATTGGAGGTGCGATGATGCCTGGAAATAGCCCCGGCGACACTCATTTTAAAGTGTTTAAGAGCCTTGCTTATACACAACAGAACACACACACAGAACGACAACAACACAACACACACCTTGTGCCCCACTCAGCACTAAAAATTACATGGGAAAATGGTCGTAAAAACAACGAGGGAAAAGGAAAATCGGGCAGGAAAAAAAATTGGAAAGGGACTGGCGTCTGTCTCGTTCTTGATTTTCATTAAATTTGTTGATTTTATTGTTGTTTTTGTTGCTGTTGTTGTTGTTCTTGTCGCAAGGCAGCTAATTTGGCCAAGCAGTCTGGGTCTCATTTTTCATGTAAATAAAAAAGCCATAAACGAAAAAATCAAAATGAGAAGCTGCAGTTTTTATTCCACAGCGCCTAATCACAGCCATCAAAATGACTATATATATGTATATAAAAGGAATAAAAATATATGCACGGAATATATTGAAAGAGTGTCAAGGCTTGGAAAATTTTACGTTTCGATTAGCCGCAAGAAATGGAATTTTTTCCCCCTGTCTATATATTTTGTTATTTGTAAACAAGATTGCATTGTTGTAAACAAGTCGTCGGTGTGAATATGGCCAAGATGATTTGGCTTAGCGCACGCTCTCATGGTTTTTCGGTTTGATTAATTCTTGGTATTACAATAATTTATTTATTTTTAAATGCTTTTGGTGAAATGGTTTATTTGTCGAAGCTCGTATGGATTTTGCTTTTATTTTGTAGAATGGAAAAGATTAAAGGGAGTGTTGTTAGAGATTTGGGAATTATGTTTAAGTTTATTTAAATGTTAATTAGTGATGTAATATAAATATTTCCATTATATAAAGGGAACTATTTAAAGTTTTCCTATATGCAATGCATATTTGTGTTGTGTTTTCTATATCAAATATTTTCCGCATGATTTTCTGGTTCTCTGGCTGCGTTTTCTATGGGAGGTTCGCCCACGCTTTGTTTAACTTTGGCATATATGCTCTGGGTTCCTTTGGCTCTACATTATATATACAATGTCTGCATTTGTTGACAACATTTTACATTGCTTTATTTTTAACAGCTCGTTAGCCAAAGGCGGAGAAGGGCTGCGGGTGGTTGGCTTTATTTTTTTAATTTTTTGGGTGGGCCGATGGGGTGTGGTCTGGTGGTCAGTTTGACATTGAGCGCGTGCCAAGCAAAAACGCACGGCCAAAATTCGAGAGAGAAACAAAAAAAAAAACAGAGCACAGCCTTCCCTCATTAGGGACAACACTTTTGCTTAATTAACGTAAATTAACTTAATTTAAGTCCTAGGATTTTATATACATTTAATATAACCTCAGACTAAGCAAAGTTTTGTCATTCTATTTGCTAAAATCATTGATCATGCGATTATTTATAGTTCGAAACTAATAAAAAACTCTTAAACCTAACAAGAAAATTTATTGGAAAAGGAAAATTTGTGATATATACATACAATTTGGCTTTCATATTTAGATATGATTTAATTAAGTTCCTATGGCCTTAGAACTATAAAAATCAGATTATTAAAGAGGAAACCGAAAAAGGAAAATAATAGTTTTAGAATTTGTGAAAGATCAGTATTTGGAAATGTTTAAATATAACTTTTCATTTACAACATAAATAATATAAAGCCAAAATTTAAGCTCATTTAAAGAGTTTTCTAATAATGTTTATTTGCATATTTTTCTTTCTTTTGAGGCTCATGAACTTTACTAGCCAAAATTCACATAATTAAAATAAAAATCATCTTTGAAAATTAATTTAGTTTTTCATTTCTAAAACAAAAATGTTTTGACGTTTCCGGTCACAATTTTAATGTTGTCAAAATCCCTGCAAAAAAATTGAAAATAAAAACAAGCAAAGATTTCTTTTCCCAGCTAATTTCGAGGCCTATTTTGCAGCCGGTGGCGTTGGCTGTCATGATGATTTCCACCGAAAAAAATGTTAAGTAGACGCGTCAGCGGTTTTTTTCTTTTCTAGTACAAGCAGGAAAAACTAAGTGCCCAGCAATTGCTGCCCAGAGCAGAGCAACGGCACAGCATCAAAATTTAAAACAAACAAATGGAGCGGCAGGAAAAAAAAAACTGAGCACTGAGCACTGAACACTGAAAACTGAAAGCCAAAGCAGCAAAGTCAGTCAAGTGCTGGGGGGGAAGAGGGAAAGTCGGGGGAAATTGCGCATAAATCTTTCAATTGTGTTTGGATTTTGGGCCGAAGTTAATAGCCGGTGGATTCGAGCCCAATGGCGGTGGGAATCGGTTAACGAACCCGCCCTGAATCTGAATCGAATTCTGGAATTGCCGATGCACTTGTTTGGCTTTTTGTTTATAGGGTTAAAAAGAGGATCTAGACAATTTTTTATAGAACTCCCTATCTTTAAGTGCATAGAAAAAAGAGAGTTGTAATAGATTACAAGAGAATTTTAGGGTTTTAAAATTAAAAATTGAGACGTTATTTCCATTGTTTTTTTTTTTTTTTAATTTAATTTTTAGAACAATAGTTTAATTGAAAAAATATGAAGAGCAGGTTTTGCCATATACCATTATGCAAATATATCTACTGTGCACTTTCCCCGCTTTGTTTATAATTTATTTACTATATAGATTGCATGAATAGATGGATGTAAGATCTAGGCATACCCTCACAATGTTTGCAACATTTTGCTGGTGGCTCATCGCTGGCGGAATCGGCAATGACCGGCATGGTCCCGAGCCCGAACCACTGACCACTGGGTACTGGTGGTTGCCGCAAGTGGATTTTGATTCGGTTTCCAGGGGGACCGGAGCTGCTCAGAGAGACATCTCAACAAAAGGCACCACGACTTGGACGCACTTTGACACACTCGCGACGTTGTTAAAGGATACCAAAGACACCACACAGCCACCTGCTCATAGAAATCCGTGTTCTCTCTTGCGTTTTCGGTTTTTGTTAGCTCGTTTTTAACAATGGAATGTTGGCATTTTCGTGACACTTCTTAGTCTAACACGTTTCTTTATTAATTTTTCTTTTATTTCAAAACAGAAAGGGTCGAGATCGATCTGATTAGATCCGATCGCCGCACGTTATAGTCCGCTACTGCTGATGTTGTGTTAATGGTTCTCGGTTCTGCTGTCTGTCGTCTGTGTGGGACGTCACGCCAGGCTATTTCTAGTCTTTTTCGGCTTTCACATTGCGCTTTTCCGTGAAAATCGCCTGAGTTCGTTCGAGAGACGTTCAAACGTGAAACCTCCGCAGAGACCACTGAGTAGGTATTCCGGGCGCGCACGCCGATCTGCTCCCATTTCGAATAACACGAACAGGCGATTTTCGAAACGAAAATGAAAATCTTTCGGGTCCTCTCGCCACTGTTAGATAATTTGACTTTTTCACCAGTTTTCCTCAATGAAACAATGAACTTTCACATTTCCTACACGAAAATGCGTCCGCTCTTTCACTCTCAGCGTTTCGAAAACGCTTTTTCGAAAATAGAAATAGCCAAGATCCACTCTGTCTCTCTCTGTGCGATCGGCGCACGGCTCTTAATTTCGAAAAGTTTTCAAGAAAAGTTTTCGGTCTTTTTCGCCCGTGCACTCTACACCAAATTGAGAGTTTCCACTTGGTCGGGCATTTAGGATACCTCCATCGTTTTGACATCCTTACTAAGTGGGTTTCTGGGTCAAGGCATGTGCGAGTGCCCGCACTTAGTTTATTTTTTTATTTTTTACTGGGTTTCAGTTGGGAAAAAATTGGCGAAGGTCTTTCAAAGGTTGCAGATGATTGGAAAATCAGGAGAAAAGAACCTTGGTTGTCATAACTCAGTAATTAATGGGATTTTAAGTGTTCTTCTGTGTTTTTTATACTAAAAAAATTTTTCAATTATTTGTTATGACATGATTCGTATGAAAACAGGAAACGGAAATTAAGAAAGTATTTAATAAGGAATGACACATTTTTCTGTCTTTGTAATCCAGATTCAAATTTATAATAAATTTTAAAAAAAAATTAATTAAACTATTAAATAGAAAGCTTAACATTAAAAACCTTACGAATCTTTGTAGATATTTTTTCAAAACTTTATGAGTGTTTTTTATATTTTTCCAATGTACTCCAAATAATAAAGACAATTTCCTGTTTATTTATTATGTTCAATTTCTTTATTCTGCTTAGCTTATAAATACCATTTGAATTTAAGCAAAATGAATCTAATATAAATCCAATGCTTGACATTAAAGTTCAACGTATCCTAAATTCAATAAAAAATTCCAAAACACTCTATGAATTCTTTTTTATTTATGCGCGACTTCCTAAAATATATTTTCCCCCATTTTATTTTTTTTCCAGTCGTGGGACACTTTTCTTCTATTCCTATTTTTTTCTTAGCCCCATATCAAGGAGCAACAATAAGATATGCCAAATGAAAAATGAGAAAAAATAATATTTATTATTTGGCCGGCGTCCAATGAGATCTTAACTGCACAAAATCCTTTGCAAAGCATCCCCCGAGCTTCAACGACCTTGAAAAGCAACATTTTCTGAAATAACTTTCCCCCGATCGGAGCATAATTTTTTTGTGCGCCAATAAACAAATTCACAAATTG
This sequence comes from Drosophila seguyi, assembly GCA_008042675.1. Taxonomy (NCBI): domain Eukaryota; kingdom Metazoa; phylum Arthropoda; class Insecta; order Diptera; family Drosophilidae; genus Drosophila; species Drosophila seguyi. Next base: position 45,927 of record VNJU01005297.1, on the reverse strand, counting down.
GGCAATTGGACGTTAGGGGAACCGATTCCAGATATAAAATATAATTTATGAGATGCTCGTTGAATTTTCTAAACACAAACTGCGAAATCAATTCAAATTCGATTCGATATGTAGAGAGAACCACCTGCATGACTAATTCCCGATCAGTATTGCTCTTTCGATCGATATAGAATCAAAGTAAAGTGCAAATATAAATTTAGAACAGCGACAACAACTAATTTGGTTAAATTTAGCACAATTATATTTTTTATCTCAAATAGAAATATATACACTTAAAAGAATAAAATAAAAGCACTAGCCGTGTATGTACTAAAAATAAGAAAATTGACTCAGCTCCTCAGACTTTTGTTGTCGTCGTGTTGTCGTTCTCATTCGTTTGATTCGATTTAGCGACACAAAAATTCTCGACATCGAGGAGGAGTGCAGAATTTTGTAGAAAATCATTTTTCAAATTTATGGCCAAATTGGGCGCAAGTGTTCGACGACGTCAAAAGACTTTGCAACAACCTTCCTGTGGGTAAATTCAAGGAAAATATGGGGAAATGGGCGGCGGATTACCCAGGCGCAGCGTCTTTTCTTCGATTGTGTCATGGGCAGTGGGCGTGTTTTTTATGACGCCTTTACGTGGGCACATCCAAGTCTCTAAGAACTATTCCCAGGCCCCCTCGAATACAGTGAGTATCGAAAAAATATGGACATTACAAGATGGACAAGACAATATAGGAGAATATTTTATTGGTTTTTATAATAATGATTGTTATATAAACTAAGCACGGCCTGCAGTCAGCAGGAAATATTAAAAAAGAGCTCTAAGAGCTTAATAGAGATCTGGAAGTACCTAAAATTCCCAAGTAGAAATTCAGAAAAACAACCACCTAAAAGGTTTAATCCCGAAATGATCATGTGTTTTTTGCAAATCGATTTATATGGTAAAATAAAAATAAATAAGTAAAACGTTAATAATTTAAAGAACAACAGTCTTTTAATGACGAACCTATCTTTTTACAACAAAATGTATATTTTATATCCTGTAAACTTTATATCATTTTGTAACAACCATAAAAACCTACATCCGCTCCACTCCATATGTAACGCACTGTACTTGTTGCTAAATCCAGTTTGCCTCAGATTCTTCATGTTTTCTTTTGCCTTTGCATTGCAGTCTTCAATTTTGGAAATTGTCATAAACAAAGTGAACAATTTTTTCATAAGAAACTACATATTTATTGCCATTTTCATTTCCCATCTGCTGCATTTGCACAATCCCATTCCATTTTCTATTTGCTATTTTCCGTTTTCCATGTTGCTGCTGTGCAAGTGCAATGTCAGGGCCAAACAAATGCACCGAAAAAAAGGGAATTTATTCGCGAATTTTTCCGTCTGCCTCAAAATTTATAGTGCACATGCTAGAAACATAAAAAAAATACATATGCATATGTGTGTGTGTGTGTGCATTTAATTGTTGCCACTGTCAAGCACCTCGCCCAGGGTCACATTCGAATAGTTTTGGCCTATGAGTTATGAGTGGGCTGACATTAATGGCCCACTGTGCAGCCCAGTCCAGCCCAGACACCCCACTGTAGAACCGAATGTCTTAATGCAGGCATTGCTTATTTATTTATTTTCTCTATTTTTTTGTATGCATAAATTATAAAGCAGCATAAAAAATATGGGAACGAGAAGGCACCAAGACTAACACAAATCGAGCGCGTCAGAATTTTTTGTTTTTGTGTGGGCGAAGAAAAGTTTTCAGAGGTATCATCGGCAGCGGCAGAAAATTGAAAAACATTTTTTCGCCGTGCGAAAGTTCCTTGGTGCTTTTACTTTGACGTCGTTTCATAATGACGAAACGGCGAACATTTAGTTTTAAAGCAGCTATAAACAAAGATCATTGGGAAGACAGCGGGAAATTTCAGGAGATTTTCATGCCCCCCCCCCCCCCCCCCCCCCTCAAGAAATCCTGCAGTTAGCCCAAAAATTTTAACATTCAAGTAATTTGCAGTTTTTAAATGGATAAATATGCTATATGCTTGGTAGGGTAAACAATAAAGAAGAAACTATTTGGTATTAAATTTGTAAAGCTTCTATTTTCGTAAAAATAAACAATATGTAATTATATTTAAAACCTTACTTATATCTTAAAACCTATTCCTAATATAACTAAAACAAAACCATTCCCCAAGGAGCCCAATGAAATATCCAAAAGAAACTCAAAACAACAGCCGATTTCGCTGGCTGATTTCATAATCTGCGATAATTTATGTGATTACTTAAATGAGCAATGTTAGATCGTGGCAAGAAGTGAGAAAAAACTATGCCAAGAACATCTAATTGGTCCAAAACATAAAAAAAAAACTCAGAAACATTAAATTTGTCTACACTGTCTGTGAAAATGTTGCCTTCACTTTTGTGGGTGGCCCGTAGCAACAGGTAGTGATCACACGTTTTTAGCAGGCACTGTTAGGCGACAACAAGCCACAAAAATAAATAAAGAAAACCGAGAAAAAATAAGGAAATGGATGACCGACAACACGGAGCACAGCCGCTGCAATAAATAAATATTCAAATCGGCTAATAATGTTACAAAATGCAATCGTATGAAAAAAGCCCCCACCTTAAATACTCTTTGGGTTTATGGAGAAATATGTTTTATTATATATAAAACAAGCAAACGAACTGCGGAAATGCTTCATCATTTTTTATGATATATAATATTATAATTCTTTTATGATCGTTGGATTCAGTGAGTAAAGAAATATTTGTTATCAAATTTTGGATTATAACAAAGCCTTTGCATGTATTCTTTAATTAATATCGGAACAACCTAAGCAAAAGGAAAAAAGCAAAGGAAAACTAGTAATTCATAGGAACTGTGGTTAGCAAGTAAAAATAATAAATAAATGTAATACTGTAATTTAAATGCGATACTGACACCTTAACCACCACTGCAAAAAATATACCACATAGGAATAAGTGATTTTTTTTTCGTATTCAATTTTATATAACCTTTTTATATAGAAATATACAAGATTAGTTTGAATTAAGAAACTACACTAAGCTTATGTTACGTATACGTAGTGGCAAAATAGTACTTTCGAAAGGTTTCTTTATCAGCATCCGTGGCTTGACCATATCAGGATTAATTGAGTGTAGCTCAAATGAGGCTTACCCAACTAACGTTGTCTTCTATTAAAATTTAAATTTAATAAATTAAATTTGTTTTTCGGTTTAACTGTTTGATTTAAATGTTTTTTCTTTTTTAGTTTTCTTTGTATAGGTTCCACTGTAAACTCTACACGCAGCAGCGCACCTTTCGGCTTTCGTTTATTCACATCACATAGTTTATTTAATTGTTTTTTTTTTTGTAAATATTAATGAACAAAGCAAAAACCCTATTGGGAAAGCAAGCCAGACTCCAATTGGAAAAAGGGCGTCGCAGCAAAAAGAAGAAAATTAAACAACAAACTCGTCGAAACGCCGGCAAAACAAAGACGCGAAGCAGAAGCACAAAGCGGAGCAGCGTGAGGCGAATAAGAGGAGACAGCGAGCCAGCGAAAACTTTGCGAATCCCACGATAAACGATAATAAAAGACACATAAATGCGAGTCCTACATGCACACATACATAAATGCCATTAAATAAAAGGGGGGCTGGATGAAAAAAAATCGTGCAGAGCTCCAAATTGCACCAAAAATATACAATTTTAGACGGGAAACACACGCACATTACACACACACACCCACTCGTGTGTGTGCCACGAGCTCGCTATGTATATAAATAAACAATAAAACAGCATAAAAAATAGCAAAATTACCTCAGCGCCCGTTTAGTAGTATTGCTGTTGTTGTCGCCTTGCTGCTGTATTTGTAGTTGTTGCTGTTTTCTTTTTATTGGGGCCTGCGATTGTTATTGTTGCTGCAGCTGCTGCACTTTTTGGGTTTTCCGCGACACGTGGACGGCCGACGATGCTTGAAATTGTTTATTGCACATTGGGGCACCGAATGGAGGCGGAAAAAGCACTTTAAACAATTAAATGTTGTTGAAATGAACTTTTTTGTTGTATTTTATTTTCGTTCCGGCATTAGTATCGAATACTCGATAGCAAATATTCGACTTTATTAGAATATTCACTTTTTTATGAACACTCGATAGCAGAAGGTTCTAGTTGGATAACTGAAATAATCGGTTTTTTTTCGAATGTATCTATTTTTAAATTTAAATATGGAAAAAATTATAAGATTAGGAAAAATAAGTATTTACTTAATTTGACTGCCCGAATTGGTTGGAAATGTATGGAAAAAGAAAAGATAATTTACGATTTGCAACTTAGACTTAAATCCTTTCAATATATAGGAAAACAATGGAATTATATAAATACTGAATCTAATTCCACCTCCGCCAAACACATAAACTTGTTGTTTATTTAAATTGATTCTCTAAAGTTTAAATGGTAAATATTTATTACATCGATTGAAATTAAATTTTTTGGTATTTTCGGTGCTTATCGATAACTCCGTGGCCACACTGCTTGCAACCCTGTACAGACGCCGACTTGTAAAAAAATATATAGGAAAAAAACGAGCACCGGAAAATCGGAGAGGAAACGTATAAGTAGCATTAAAAAGTGAGCCACAGGTAAACAAAGCGGTCTGGCGAGGATTGGGAGACAATCCGGGATAACCAAGAACAGTTGCACACTCACTGATAACGTGTCCCAGCCCGAGGAATAAAACGCGTCTGCGAACAAGATGTCGGACATCTCAAGCGAGGACCTGCGCCGCGAGATACAGTCGGTGCTAAAGGATGCTGACCTGTCCGCCATCTCGGCAAAACGGGTGCGCGAGCAGGTGGAGGGCAAGCTGAACTGCTCGCTGTTGAATAGAAAGAAAGAGTTCGACAGGATCGTAATGGATGTGATCAATGAGCAGCAGGACGAAGAGGATGACGAGGAAGATGACGGCAAGGACCCGGACGCCGATCCCGACGATGAGAGCGAGTCCAGCGAGGTGGAGAACATGAGCAGCAGCGAAGAGGAGGCCCAGAAGCAGAAGAAGAAGCCGGGTCCCAAGAAGCGGACGCAGCCCATCAAGCACAAGACGGGTCCAAAGAAGAAGCGTAAGACCCTCAATGCCGACGATTCGGGAACGGAGAGCGATGCTGGCTCCGATTCCGATTACGAGGTGGTGAAGAAGCCGGCCGCTAAGAAGAAGGCCAAGGGTGCCAGCGGAACTACCGCCAGTGGCGCCGCCAGGAAAAGCACAGGCTTCACGCGCGCCTACAACTTGTCGCCGGAACTGAGCGCCCTTATGGGCGCCCCATCCCTGCCACGCCATGAGGTGGTCAAGAAGGTCTGGGCCATCATCAAGGAACGGGATCTGTACGATCCAAAGAACAAGCAGTTCGCCATCTGTGACGATGAGCTGATGAAGGTGATGAAGATCCGCCGGTTCCGAACCTTCGGCATGTTGAAGCACCTCAAGCCACACTTCCTCGACTAAGGACCCTATCCTCTCCAGCTCACCAGCTCTCCAGATGCAAATACGCCACACACTAGCTTAGTTTATACCGCTGTCTCTCCCGAAAACAAAACGAAACATAAACAATAACTGTCTGGCAAACTTTCGGCTCCGATTATATTTGTTTGTTCCATTTTTTATTAAGATTAAGTTGAAATTTGTTTTTAGCATTTTACCATTAATTAAGGCATGTCTACACAAACATTTTTATGTAGCTTACGGCATTTTAAGTAATATTAACAAATTTATACAATTCTCAAGAAAAAAAGAACGACGATATAACAAAAGAAATTAAGATATAAAAAACATATACAGATCGAATTGTATAATTTTTTGGTAACAAACTCTCGAGTGTAGTTTACATTTTATAAAAGTATCAAAGAGAAAATATAACAAATTTAAGGCAAAAGTATCGATTAATAAAAAGAGAAATAGACGAGTGATGCATCTGAAATCTACTTTGGTGACTGGTGTTCCATTAATTTAATCTTGGGAAGTCCTGAAAACGGCTCAAAAGCAAGTTCTACACGTCATTGGGTACAAATCTGGATTTCAAACCATGTAACCATGTTCAACCATGATCCACAAAGGTTAGAAAAAGTCTGAAGAATATCAAAAGATAGTCCTACATATCGTTGGGTTCAAATATCTGCCCCGCCATGATCTACAAAGGTTATTTGCTCAATAAAGAATCAGTTTTTTTTATTGTTTTTGCGTTTCTCACAATTTTTCTTACAAACATTTTTCACTTTTTTCTCTAATATACATATTAGGTGTGTATATGCAGTGTATATATATATATATATAATTCTCGATCTGATATATATGCCAGCGTGTATATAATTGAATAAATGGAATTACTTTGCACTGCATTTCAATCAACACTCTTCGGACGAAACGAAACGTGAAAAAGCGGGGAGTAGCATAAACGTTTAACAAATTAAGTACGTAAACAAATACGAGACGATAGATATCGATCACTTGACATAATAATGACAAGGCTGTCCATAATTTGAAAATGTTTTAGAACAGTTTTCAATTTATATGGTTTCAGCCGAAAAATAAATTGAAATTGACAATTATTTGAGCTTTCCTAATCGCAGAAATCAAAATCATTTAACTTGATCTCAAATAGTTTAGATATTTAGAAAAATAAACAAGAGTTAACTCCTTTATTTTATCCAGATATCATCCTGTTATCTAGTTAGTCAGGATCAGTTAAAGGAATACCACATATTATGCAAGCGATCGAACCATCTAAAATAAATTCAAAACAACCGGCAATATAAAACATTTCAGGGGGTGTAAATTCTTTAGGGGCAAGATTAGTTAGGAGTTAAGTAAGAGAGAGAGTCCAGGGGGTTAGTAAACAGACACAATACTCCTGCGGCTAAAGCGAGTTCTAAATACTATATATCGAAGACATTGTTAAATGCTAACAAAAAAGCAACCAAGAATTCTGCTCGAGCTAAACTAAGCGATACAATGGTAATAGTAACTTTGTGTTCTCCTTCTCCGTATCATTTTGTGTGTGTGTGTGTTTTGTTGTGTTTCGTGTGTCAACAATTGTTTAAATAGTTTTACTTCTTCGCAAAGACAATACTTTCGTTGGCGTTGTTTGTTGTTGTTGTTTCTTTTCATAATTGCTGGTGTGTTATTGTCCGCATCCGCGCCGCTTGCGTTCTCATTTAGTAGCGGTAGTAGTTGGGCTTGAAAGGACCGGCCTTGTTCAGCCCCATATACTTGGCCTGCTCGTCGCTCAGCTCCGTGAGGTGAGCATCGAAGGTGGGCAGGTGCAGACTGGCCACATACTCGTCCATCTTCTTGGGCAGCAAGTAGACGTCCGACTTGTAGCGACCGGGCGGGGCATTAAAGAGCTCAATTAGGGCCAGAGCCTGGGTGGCCGATGTGATGGAGACGGCAAACGAGGGGATGCTGGAGCAGCTCAAGTTAACAAGCCTGCCCTCGGCCAGCAGGATGATGTACTTGCCCTCTGGCCAAATGATGTGGTCCACCTGGGAGCGCACCTTCTCCCAGGTCAAATCCGGCGTGCGTAGACCGTTCACATCGATCTCCGTGTTGGAGTGACCCATGTTGCAAACGATGCAGCCACTCTTCATCTTGTCCATGTGCTCGCGCACCACCACATTCTTGTTGCCTGTCGCCGTCACCACGATGTCCACGTTGCGGATCACCTCGTTCAGCTTCACCACACGGAACCCGTCCATGCTGGCCTGCAGGGCGCAGATGGGATCGATCTCGGTGATGTACACAATGCAGCCCTAGATAAATAAATGGTGTTTATATATAGCCAATTTTATGGTATTCCACCTCCTCACCTGTCCCTTCAAGGCCTGGGCACAGCCCTTGCCCACATCGCCATAGCCGCAGACGACGACCTGCTTGCCACCGAACATCACGTCCGTGGAGCGCTTCAAGCTGTCCAGAATGGACTCCTTGCAACTATACAGGTTGTCAAACTTGGTCTTAGTCACCGAATCATTGACATTCATCGCCGGCACCGTCAGCTTGCCGGCCTTTGATAGCTGATAGAGTCTGTGTACTCCGGTAACGCTCTCCTCCACGATGCCCTTCACCAGCTTGAACATGGTTGGATACTTCTTCAGCATCAAATGCGTGGCATCGCCGCCGTCGTCCAGTATCATGTTGGGCTGCCAGTTTTCAGCGTTCACGCAGCGATCGATGCACCACCAAAAGTCCTCTTCCGTTTCGCCGCGCCAGGCAAAGATTGGGATTCCAGATTCGGCCAAAGCGGCGGCCACTTCGTTCTGTAAATATTGTGAAATGATCAGTTAGATTTCATACAACATATTAAATATTTTATTTATGATAAATACTTAAGTATATTTTCTTAAACATTTTTCAGCCTTTACTTTTTTCCTATATAAAGTACCTTCACCTAGCATTCAACAACATCCAACAGAATTATTTGTTTTTGATACCAAAGTTATATGCATACATTAATTTATCATTCTAAGCCTGCGATTAGGTTAGATACTGACGCAAAATTTATTTTTTAGGAACTTTAAAACGATGTCTCACTGCCATGAAGGTCATAATTAAATTTATAACTATTATTGCCAAGTAAAATTGAATTTGAATGGTTCAAAAACTGTAAAATTTATATAATCCAGGGTACTATTGGGCTTATACGGGACTAATAGGGTATAGGGATCGAAAATTTTAGTAAGAGCGATTATTAACGTGACTATATTTTTCTTTTTATACATTTCCCAATAGTATAATTCAATTTAATTTAACATTTTAAACATAATATTAAAAGTTAAAATAAGGGAAAATAATTATTTTATGTAATATCGCCTTCTTTCAATTAATTAAGAGTAGAATCAGGTAATTTCCCGGTAAAATGTATCTCAAAAAATTATTATAAATATCATACTTAGAGTTTATCAATGCAGCAAGAAATCTTAAATAAATATCTCTTAGTATTGTGCAAAAGTCTATATATTTTTCTGATAAATCGAACCACGCAAATGCGGTGTAAACATGGGGTAATATCTGGCTTATATCTGGGCTGATAGGGAAGTGGGCTGCACCCTCTCTAAGCACGGCACTTGGCACTTGGCAGTGGGAGCTCGGAGCTGATAAGCCTCCAGGTGATACAAGTGAATCACCGTGACAGCCAGTCGGGGCCGTTTGGCGATAAAAACCTGGCACGGATGGGGGAGCTAGAGTATGCCCTGGCACTCATATCGCTTCATTAGAGATCCCATAAATTGTTTAGAGTCTCTCTCAGCAGACTCGTGATAATTGCATCAGTTACGGAGCAGGACCGAAGCCCAAATCGAACCGCAGAGCAGCGAATCGATGCTGGAAATGGACATGAAAATGGAACTGCGGCTGCGGCGACCCAATTCAGGGCACATCAATTACTCAACGATTGCCAAACACTTGAGCCTCGGGCGCTTAATTGATTAACATGGGCTTGATTGATCATTTGTTTGCGCCGCCGCCTGGCGTGACAACAATTGCCTCCAAGCAGCAAGCAGATAGATCAAGTGACCCAAGCTCGAATTTAAATGAAATGGAAATAAGTACAAATCTTAGCTGTCCGTTTTGATGACGAATAATTTACTGTTCGTCAGTTTTACATCCAGCACCTGACATTGCGAATTCATGGGCAGTAAATAAATAAAATAAATTATAATATTTTAGCGCCGAAATCCTATACAAATTAATAATAGTGACGTTCGTCGGACTCACTTGCGTGGAATAGATGTTGCAGGCTGCCCAGCGCACACTGGCCCCCAGCTCCACGAGCGTCTCGATGAGCACAGCGGTCTGGGCATTGATGTGTGTGCATCCCACGATCTTGGCATCCTTCAGAGGCTTATCCTCGGCCGCTCGCTTTCTCAGGGCCATAATGCCCGGCATCTCCTGCTCCGCAATCTCAATTTCCCTGCGTCCGAAGGCATGCTGGGCCGCAATGTTCCTCACACAAAAATCAGAGCTGCCCCGTGAGTTCTTCTGGACTTTTTCGCGCGGCGGTACATCGTCCCCGTCCTCACTGCTGCCCGTGTAGCTGGCGGAGCTAAAGGAGTCCGTGGAGGAGGCACTCAGTGAGCGGCTCCGATAGCGACTGGTCTTCTTCAGAGCAGAGGATTGCTTGGTGGCTGGCGGTGGCACCACCACACTGGCATCCTGCGGCGCTGGTCCCGCCTGCTGTTGCTTGTCGCCGCCGCCAAAGCCGGGATCAACGACAACGGTATCGGCTAAGTTATTCATGGTTATGGTACAGGAATATTTGCGGTTATTTTGAAGCTCTTTTGTGCTTTGGTGGTGCTGCTTTCCCTGATCTTTTCAAGCTCTTTTTTGGTGCTGCTGTAGGTCCTTTTTGTTGGTCTCTTGCGACGGCTTTCCTAGTTCCTTAACTCCACCGCCTTTTCCAGTTCCTGCTTCCTCAATCCTCAATTGGCTCAACCGCCACAGATGTTATGTAAAGCCTGAAATCCAAGCAGGATATATAGGATATGGCCAGAAAACGCTATGTGGCACTTCCAGGGATAAATCGAAGCAACTCTCGCTGCCCAATCACGTGATATACCCGGTTATGTCGCCGACAAATCGACGCTTTAATTGTTTTTAAGTTGGCTTCGGCTTCTCCTTTGTTTCACCTCTCCTCTGTTATTGTTCTTGTTGTTGCTGCTCCGGCGCTGCTGCTGTTGCTGCTTCCTCTTCTGCGTACGTTTTTCGGTGCTGTGGAAGGCAGTTTCCGGGATTGCGGGAGGTGGTGTTATGGCTATGGCCGTCGTCGGAGAGAGCTGGCGACGATGTTGCGGGTGCGGGTGAGCCCAGGCGGTGATCCAATGACCGATCGTTTATTGAAGTTGATTTTATCTGGAGAAAGAGAACTAAACGGAACCGAACTAGAGATGGAATAAAATCGATTGCATATCGATAGGTTTAGTATCCGATTACAAATAAGGTATCGAATGGGATTCTGAAAAATTAAATTTATTTAATAAACAAATATAATAATATTCAAATATATATATTTACAAATATTCGAAGTTTATTTACAAATATGTAGTTGCAAACAAATAGTTAACATATTCCCGCTACATTCCCTCCTTCATGTAACCGCACAGCTCGTAGTCATCCGCCGTGGTGACCAAGCGCGCCTCCGATGACAGTCCTTCTTTGTAGGACTCCCTCTTGTCCACCACGCGCGACATTTCCTCCAGTGCCAGTGGTCCCTGCTTGGCATACTTCTGTATAAAGTCCGCCACTAGTCGCTGGTCTACCACGGACATCTCCAGGCTGCGGCTCCAGGCGAGCAGGGCCAATGGACGCTCGGCGCTGAGAGCCTGCGATGGCGAGATCAAATGACGATACAGGCAGCCGCTCACCATGTGCTGCAGCTGCTCCACTTGTCCGTGAAACGCGCAGGGATGATAGAGCATCACAATGGCGCCCTCAGCCAGGTTGCGGAGGTAACGTTGAGGCGGCAGATAAGAGTACACTCCATATTCAGCAGGCAAGGGACGATACGCGCCACTGAAAGTGAAGATTCAAGTTGAGAAACTACTCAAGGGAATACAATGATTGTTGGTTTACTTGGTGACCGGCATATGGGTGTACTCGATGGACTCATTCATGCACTTTGCAGGCGGCAAATAGGCAGTGGGCAGAAAGTGCTCTGTAAGTAGGGCTTCTTTGTTCAAGTCCGGCTGGTACGAGCTGCGATTGCTGCTAATGCACAGGTAATTCAAGCTATCCCGGATGTCATTTGGATCGTAATCCAAGCGTAGATTGCTCTGAAATATAAGAATAACATTTTTTTGTGGAAAATTTGTTTGTTTATCGCTTAATAATATGGGAAATCCCCTTTTAATCACTCACCTTTCCATCATCGCAGATGATTTCTTTTGGAGTCTTTTGCTCGTCTAGAGGCTTTTTGTAAACTTTGTGTGGTTTGTTTGGACTTTGAGGAAACCATTTCCCTGGCCAGTTATCCTTTGGAGTGGTGCTGCCCTTGTCCTTCTCTTCCTGCCGCTCCTGCGGCGTTGCTGTTACCACATGCGGTTCTCCTGGCGCATAGGGAAACCAGTTTTCCGTCCAATTATCAGTAAGTGGCGTCGATGCCGTTGCCTGCACACGTTGCACATTCGGAGGGATGTGGGGCTGGCCGGGAGCATAGGGGAACCACTTGCCCTGCCAGTCGTCGTCGGGGCCAAGAGTTGACTCCAACAGGTTAACATGCGACTTCTTGATGGACTTGGCCTCAGTGCCAGCCAGCCCAAGGCACAAAACGGCGAAAAGAGGGAACAAAAGCATAATAATGAAACCCAAATACAAACAAAAGAAAAAAACAAGCGAGAACTAAAATAAATTTAAGAACTTTTAACGAACAGCTGTTCCTAGGCTTGGCGATGTTTACCAACACTTAGAATAACATCTGCTTAAGGCCATTTGTTGCTGCAACAGAGTGACCGAGTGTCGGAAACAGCTGTTTCGCCTAGATTACGGAGCAACTACAATCTGGCCACATTGGCCAGCAACAAAAAGAGAAAAAACAAGGAATTTGCAACTGCGCTTTATTTATTAATTATTTACATTATTTTGCCAAAATAATGCCCATATATCGGTGCCAGCCGCCGCCTCTAAGTAAAGAGAACCATAAAAAGTGAGTTGGGAGGTCTAAAACGAGTTTTAGCTGTGTTTATTTGCCACATTTCCGTGTTCCCTTAAAAGAAAACAATAACAAAGGTCTGGTGTTGTTGTTATTGCTGCTACTGCTGCCCTCGCTGGAGAAATAAAGTAAAACGCACAAAGTGGAAAAGCGGAAAACCTTGGGATTGAGATAAGAGCACTGACCATGTCGTGGTTCAATCCCTGGGATGGACTCAAGACCAAGATGTGTCGCTACCTCCTGCAGCGCTATTTGGGTCAATTTTTCGAGAATAACTTGAACTTGGAGCAGCTGAAGGTTGATCTCTACAATGGCAAGGCGGTGGTGGAGAACATATTCCTAAAAGTGGACGCTTTCAACGATCTCTTCGAGGATCAGGGCTGGGCCTTTGAGGTGGTATCGGGTCACATTGGCTGCCTGACTGTAGTTGTGCCCTGGAATGCGCTGATGACCAACGACAGCAGCCTGGAGATCTCCAACTTGACGATAACCTTGCGGCCTGTTACGCGGCACCAGAGCGGCACCACTATGCTGGAATCGATGTGGTCGTCGGTTAGCAGCTCCATGCAAATGGCCGAGGAGTGCATGAAGCAGGTGGACGACGATGTGCCCTTCCTCAATCACAACAACGCCCTGATTGGGCTAGAGAAGTTCGCGGAGACCATTGACAACGTGCTAAATCGCATCCGCGCCAAGCTGACAAACACAACACTAAATATTGAGTATCTGCTGCCTCGTTCGGACCGGAAACTGGTGCTCTCCGTCCAGGCCAGCCATGTGGAGTACAAGAACAAGACGGGCTACGAGATGATGTCCATGTCCACGTCCCAAAACACCGATACAGAGACGGATGTCCATGAGGAGGATCCCAATGGTAGCTTTAATGCCCTGCCCATGATAGCCAAGCACAATTTGGTGATCGAGGGACTGAGTCTGCACACCTCCGAGGTGCTAGACGTCTTTCTGCCCACGCCCTACGAGCAGCTGTGCAAGATTGTGGAGCTAAAGGGCGCCCAAAACATACAGATCAACATCAAGCAGACGGAGAACATAGTGGGGCCCAAGGTGAGCCTCGAACTCAGTCTGGATGACATCTACTTTATGCTCACGCCCCGGCAAATACATCTGCTCGTCGAGCTCTCCAAGGGCTTCAATAGCGGTGGCCAGCAGGAGCGACCGAAGAAGGGACGCAGCCTAAAGTCAGCGCCGCCCAGTGAGTATCAACAGCAGCAGCAGCCCACAAGGATGACGGGAATACTCGGCCAGAATGCGGACTGGTCTACAGGTCTAACGGAGCCTGAACCTTCGGAATACTCGGGCGGCTTTGCCCCCCGCAGCGTTTACGCGCGAAGCAGAAAAATGAGTGAGTCCACCAACAGCATGCTCACATCCTGCACAAATACGCTTCAGCAGGAGCTGGGCTACACGGAGAAGTCCGGGGAGATACTCAAGTTCAAGGTGCAGATCTCCAAGCTGTATGGCGTGGCGCTGCACAATGATATTCTCGTCCAGAATACGGCCAACATTGATAGCTGCAGCACGGTCTTTGATCAGGCGAGTTACCTTCGATATTCAGACACTGCCAGTGTTTTCTTTCGGGGCGCACTCCTCGAGAATCACCTGCCCCTGGAGCAGCAGCACTATCTCCTGTTGCGCGCCGCTCCGATCATAGTAAGTGGTAGCCAGCAGCGCTACTTCCAGGAGCTCACATCGAGAACAACTCTGTCGGCGACGGCGGTGGATCTCTGCGAGGTTCTGGACCAAGCCCGTGAGCACCTGCTGCTGTTCGATCGCCAGCGAAACTGCCCGGATGGCTATCACATCCGACCCGAGATCGTGATCACCCAGAGCTCCTCGTTTATGTTCAAGCAAAACCACAATCGTTGCACCAACAAAATCGAATGCATTCTGGACGAATGTACCGCGGAACTGGATATATCCATATACGATCGACTGGGAGCCCTCTTTGGCTCTTCCCCCTTTGCCAGGGATTCCGCTGAAGCTCCTCCGACAGATGCCTATCCCGATCCGGATCCCAGCCAAACGGAGCTGAGTGTGAAATGCGAGAATCTGCGCCTGCAGCTGCGTTTCCCAGTGGTAGACGGCAGGGCGGCCAATGATCCGCAGAAGATTCCCTGGTGGCAGAAGAACGTGCGTCAGGACTTCCTCGCGCTGGAATTTCGATCGCTGGTGGTCAGCTTCAGGTCTCAGATCAGCATTGCTTCGGATGAATTGGACGCGTATTACTGCGATGCGGACAAGCAGAGTGCCGTGCACCTGCTCAGGTGCCAGCAGACGAATAAGAAAATCCAAATCGATGTGCTCCAGCTCAAGGAGAGCAGTGATGGCCGGGGAAGGAAGCCACTGCGGAAGTCACCCTTCAGTTCAAAGTGTACCTTCGGCTATACGTCACACGTGGAGGGATTGGACAGCAGCTTTGATAAAACGGATGCCCTCTTGCCCGGCGACACGGAGGAGATCAACGAATTCTGCGATAGCTGCACCCAATCCTCCAAGCTGAAGATCTTCGCCTTCATTCCGCTGGTCAAGGTGGTGCTCGAGTCCAAGGCTATGTACGAATTGATATACAATCGACTGAATGGCGACCTCTTCATGTGGGAGCCTCGTTCGCCGCACTACGAGAGCAATCTGGAGGGGGAATCCAGAGAATCAAAGCACCTGGAGGCTGAGCCGCAATTGGAAGAGTTCCGGCGGAACCAACTCCTAAGTACGAGTGCCATGGAGAGCAGCATATATTTTTCCATGGCGGAGACAACGCTGCCGGCTTCTGCTCCAGTTCCTACGCCTCCTGTGGCTAAGGTTAGCAACGAAGCCTTTTCCTTTGAGCTATTTGTGGAGGAGGGATCTCTGATCCTATTCTCTCACTTCCTGGATCCCGAGACCAATCAGCGGGCCAAGGAGTGTGGCAAGTTTCAGGTGAATCTGAAGGAACTGCGTCTCTTTACGGTTAATGGCCTGGACAACGATGCGAATAGAAGCTTCTTCTGCATCCAGCTGGGCGAGATTGAGGCCCTGCATTGTGGCAACACTCAGCAGGATTTGGCTCTAGCGTGGAGTGATGCGCCGGACAAGAACCTTCTCCCCACCATCCACAATTTCCCAAAGTCTCAGCAGACAGGTGACAAGAGAAGGCTGGAGGTTCTGTCCGTTGTGGCCGAGATCAAGAAGCAACCGGAGCAGCGGATAAAGCGCATGAAGATGTCCTTTGGCATCACGGGCGCCATCCTGCAGCATCACTCGTGTCACTCGGAGCACAGTTGGCTCAACCAACTGATGGACTTCATGGACGTGGCTGACTTTCCCATCGAGGAATACGAGCCGTTTGCCTTGGTCTCCGAGCTGCAGCTGCATGTGTGGAATGCCGGCATCGACTATCGACCACGATTCTTCCCCCAGCGAGCGTTCCTGGACCTGGGCTACTGCACATTGAGCAGCAACATCATATCCTCCATGAGCGGCTGTACTCTTCGGCTCCTGGCCGAGGATTGTGTGCTCCAGCTGGGCTGGGCCAAGGCACCCCAGGAGGCGCTCATCCCCGTGCTGAACCTTGGCCTACTGAACATATCCTTCAGGTTGAACGAGGAGGGCAAGGGACAACCGCGCATCGATCTTCGCTCCTCCATTCACGATATGCACCTGAAGACCTGCTACGACTCGGCGTCGGCTCTGGCTCAGCTTATAGGTTATGTGGCCAACGACAGGGACCTGACCCCGCCGCCCGAGGAGCCCGTTCTAAACGAGGACGCCGCACACACCGAGCCCAAATCGTTTGAAGAACAGGAGGTGAGTGATCAAACGCAGAACCATGTGAACAAATTGATGGCCGATGCCGTGATGGATGTGGAGTGCTCGCCCAATCCAAGGGCCACCAAGTCACCAGGGGGCCGAGAGGAAGGCATCGAGATTTTCTACTTCCCGGATGAGCCCAAGGAGAAAAGAAAATCGACGCCCGTCAAGCCGCAGAGCAAATCGCTGATGGTGGAGAGCCCATCGGTGATTGGCGACATCCTCGACTTCGAGTCGAACGTTATCCTGCAGTCCTACTACGAACAGAGTCAGGTGCAGCAGCCACAGTCTGGTCTGGGACTGGGTCTGGGTGCCGAGGTGCAGCAGGAGCTGGGATCCCTGGGTAACGGGTCCTTAATGGAGGAACGCGACTTCGATATTATTCACGACGAGGAGATTTCGCGCATGGACAAGTTTGGAGTCAAGCAGATCTACGTCTCCGAGGAGCCGCTCCAGATTGTTGACAATCACTTTTGCTTGCCCCACGAAAAGGTGGATCTGCTGCGACCTCCGGCCAACTTCCCGGTGGCCGAGAGTAGTTACACCCTCTGCGAAATGACCTTTACGTGGCATCTTTATGGCGGCCGCGATTTCCCCGACGAATCGCCCAAGAAGTCCGCATCCATGGCCACCGCCGCCGCTTCCAGTGGCTTTGGCATGTCGGATACGTACAAGTATGGCGTGTCCCAGGCACAGGATCAAGAGAAGCCGGAGAGAAAGGGCTCGAAGAGGGGATTGCCCAAGGAGCCCAAGGGCTCCAAGCGCAATTTGGAGGTGCTGGTGGAGATCCAGCTGTCGAAGATTCGCTTTTCCTACGAAACCTATCCCCTGACATCCATTTACTCGTCGCGTCAAGTGCTCCTGGTATCGGAAATCGAGATCAGGGATCGGCTGCGCTCTTCGGACATCAACAAGTTTCTATACCATCCTGCTGGCAACAATTTGTCCCACAAGCCGGACGAGAATATGGTGATAGTGAAGGCTCTGAATGTGCGTCCCAATCCGCAGAAAAGCAGCGCCGAGGAGTGCTCCCTGCGTGTCTCCATTCTGCCCATCAAACTTAACATCGACCAGGATACGCTACTCTTTCTCGAGGACTTCTTTTCGGGGATGTTCCGTAACTCCAACAGCAGCAGCACCTCCAACAGCAAAGCGGCGAGCAGTGCCTCCTCCAATTCGACGGATATGCCGGTGATGTCGGTTAGCAAGATGCCGGACGACTTATCCGACGAACTGCCCGCCGAGTCCGAGGTAAAGGAGATGGTCGAACGAAATCTGAATGTGCTGATTGAGGAGAACAGCGTGGACACGGAGCTGGAGGAGGATCCGGCCACCGCTCCGCCAGTGTTCTTCCGCGAAGTGATCTTCAGTCCGGCGCTGCCCATTTGCTTCGATTACCATGGCAGGCGAATCGAACTGTCGCGGGGACCCGTCACTGGTCTCATTATGGGATTGGCTCAGCTCCAGGGATCTGGCATCTGCCTGCGCGAGATCGTCAATCGTCGGGGCATCCTCGGCTGGAATAAGCTCTGCGAATTTCTGGCCAAGGAGTGGCTGAAGGACATCAAACGCAACCAGCTGCCCAACATCTTGAGTGGCATTGGGCCCACAAACGCGGTCCTGCAACTTTTCCAGGGCGTCTACGATCTCTTCCGGCTTCCCATCGAGCAGTACAACAAGGATGGTCGGATCATTCGCGGTTTCCAGCTGGGCGCACAGAGTTTCACAGCTCGCACAGCGCTGGCCGCCTTGGAGATCACCTCGAGGATCATACATTTGCTGCAATTTACAGCGGAGACTACTTTCGACATGCTCTCGGCGGGGCCCTCGTTGAAGAAGCGGAAGGGCGGCCGGCATGGCGGGAAAAGGCGGCGCCAGGGACGACCCAAGGATCTGCGCGAGGGCGTGGCCAATGCCTACACCATAGTGAGAGAGGGCATCAACGAATCGGCCAACACACTCATCGAAGCGGCGATCACAGAGCACGACCAGAAGGGTTACAGCGGAGCTGTGGGCGCCGTCGTGCGCCAAATCCCTCAGCTCGTCGTCTGCCCCGCGGTGCTGGCCACCCAAGCCACCACCAATATTCTGGGCGGTGCCAAGAGCTCGCTGGTGCCGGAGGCCAAGCTGGAGGCCCGTGACAAGTGGAAGCAGGAGATCCACTAAGGGGAGTTAGGTTTACGGTAGCTGTAGTTCACACGGGGCTTAAACACACAATAACATAATGTTTTCTATTGTTTTACTAACAATATTTTACAAAATAATGTATGTACATAGGAGATGCTGCGAGAGCAAGCACAACGCGGGACGAGGAATGCCGAGTGATGTGATTCCGGAATGGGTGTGATTGAACTTATCCTTTTTATTAAGCCATATTTACAGAACATGATACTTGTATTTTTTATTATTTTACCAAAATAAACGTGTATATAAAACGATTTCTTTGTTGTTTCATGTTGTGGGTTTGTTAGGTTATTATTTACATTATAATCGGGCACGGAATGCGGTGCACAGGCAATGTTGCAACAATTCGAATTCTTTTAATTAAGGTTTCCGGTTTTTAACACATATATTTTGCCGCTCTATTTCTCAATTTGGTGCTTTTTTTTAATATGTTTCAATTACTTTGTTTCATGTTTTGAATAATTATCTATATATTGGGTTTTTGGGATACAACTCATTCTTTCTAAGTTGTAGTGTCTTAACAAAATATTTACCAAATATACGTTCTAAGAATTCCCAAAACAGAACTGCCGTTATGAAGAGGATAATACAAAACAAAAGACTTACGGCAAATAATACAAAAATCAATCCAGCAATAGTAATTTGGAAAATAAGGCATTTGGTTGTTAATAATCGGGTGATCGACCATATGCTGGCCTGCTCCTTGAAGCTATATTTGTTTAGGAAATGTTGAAACTCATAGAACAGCTTCAGCATAGAACCGTTACTCTGTGGGCCTGAAAGTCGTACCATTGTGATCTTTATCATATTATTTTCATCATTCCATACAACCAACAAGTAGCCGCGCACGTTAACCGCATAGACAGGATTTCCAGGTCTGATCATTGAGAAACTCCTCGATTGCAACAGTTGGTAGGAAAGAAATGATTCATCAGTTTTCGGGGTAAAATCGCGACCACTCCAAGTGTCCAATTTTCCACTGAAAAACATCTGCACACTGTTCTGCTTTTTCTCCTCTGATTCAATCTTCAACCCGTACACCTCTGTCAGCACATCCCGAATGGTGGCCACCCGGCAAGTGCGCCATGTAATACGCGTGCACCAGATCCCATAATCCTTGTGAAAGAATTCCCTGATAGGAAGTAAACCATTGTAATCTTCTTGGGTCATATGGATGATGAACGTCATCGGTATGGGCGGAGCACAAGTATTTTCCGTTTTATATATTAATATTTGATTATTTTGCCGATTTTCCAACTTCTCCACTATACCGAATAATAGGTAGTCGTAAAGCTTTTTCGGCTGCCATTTGAGATCCTCATTCCTATATGCCTGAGCCGTCAGTTCTAGACATTGTTTAAAATTATACAAATTTTTTTGACTTAAGGACTTGGCCAGATTCTGGTTCCGCTCGAAGGGATCTTGCACGCAGATTTTTTTGCAACCCAGTTGAGAGCCAAGCTGCTCCCTTCTGTCCAGGCAACGCCCTAAAAACGGACTCACCACGAACTTTTCAAAGTCGAGGGTGCAGTAGTAATTAAAGAAATTTGTAATTAACCACTGGGTGCTTATGCCATCGGGTACTATTGGCGGCGGCGGCAACTTGTATGCGAAATTATTTCCCTGAAAAATTATAGATGGACAGAACCGCTGCATGTGCTCTACGTTGGGCAGTAGTTTGCACACCTGCAGGCTAAAGATGATCATGCTGACCAGACAATGACTGGTCAGGCCGCTACGCCCAATTAACTTTAGTTCCGTAGCCCAGATCTTCAAGAACAGAAATGCATCGCGGAGCCGTTGATCGCATTTTAAAAGCTCGGCCACAAATAGAGAATTATACACGCCATGTGGGTTGGACATATTGAGGTCAATGCTGATACCGGTGACACTATGCCTGCACTGGATGATAGGCACTCGGGCTTTGCGAATGGGTTTGACCCCACAGAAGCACTTGGAGCGCCGAAGATGTTTTACCACCTCGTCGTACAGGATAGGCGGGCATGAGCTGGGCGTCAAAAACAAATCAATGTCGCTATCTGTGGAATCGGATACCGATTAGTAGAAGATACGGGGATAGCAAAGTCAAAGAACTCACCCTTCAGAGCCAATCCAGTCACCACCGATCCGTAGCTGTGGATTTTGACCCTGTCCTGCAACTCCCTCTCGATGTCGTGTCGCACCTTGTCTACGCGGATCTTTATCTCTTTCAAATCAAAGGCGTAGAAATTCAATACCGTACGAAGGTGGTCACCAGAATCGGTTTCCTTGAGCGCAATTCGCAGGCAATTTCGACAGCTAGAAGACATAACTACGTCGTGGACTTGATGTTATTTGGAATGATCTGTCACAGATCATCTGTGCTTTACTAATAGTGATTTTCTTTTGTGATGCACAAATGCAACTGCAAGACGAGATTGAAATCAAGTAAGGGTTATTGAGCGGGTTAACAAGATGATAAAGTAATGTTTTCTTTGGGTTATAAGTTAATTTAATTCTGTCGAAAATAGTTTCCATTCTTGAACTGTTCGGCAAGTAGATTAAAAATCGACATCTAAATATGTAATTTTAGCAAAAAACAATAGCCAAAGTGTTAGCACTGATTTTTAATTTTGCCGCCACATCTGAAATTAAGTGTAAAAGCGGTATCCGATATCAGACAAGAAATATCGATATAAATTTGCATGGTAAGAGTATCGACTGTCGCATGGTTTACGTAAAGGCCGGTGCTATTTTTTTTTTATGAAAATATAGAATTACACACAGCTAAAGAGCCAATAAGGGATAACTCAAGTAGAGAAATATGTCAACTAGCCTGACACGTGTGTGGGAGCGCTTGCCCCTCAAAAAACAGGCGGCACAGAGCGGCATTCGTGTCTTCTCCCAACAGCAGCCAGAAGTTGAGGATGAAGAAGGTAAACAAATCCGAATAAATGTATGAAAAAACCAAACATTGATTTCCTTGTGGTCGTAGAGTTTCGTGTTTTGAATCTGCGTACCGTAAAGCAGCAGTTCCAGCGACGACGGGAGGTTAGGCGCGATCCTGTGACCCCGCCGCGCACCAACCGCATGGCAGTGGACCAGGATTGGACGGCCGCGTGGCCGGCACCAAGATCCTTCCATCCGGCCAGTGTGCCGCTGCCGCTGCGCCAGGGTTTCACGGAACGTGGGGCGGCAGCCCCTTCGAAGTTCGCCAATGCGGAGCTAATGAAAATCCCCAACTTTCTGCACTTGACACCGCCGGCCATCCGTCAGCAGTGCGAGGCCATCAAGAAGTTCTGCAGTCCGTGGCCCAAGGGTCTGGAAACGGAGGCCAAGTGGCAGCGTCACTTTCCCGTCGAAGTCATCACCACGGACTACCTACAGGGCTTACCCACAATCCGAAATTTGGAAGCGCGACGGGTCACTATCTTGCTAAAGCTCTCCGATCTGAAGTTCGATGTCCATGCCAGGGATAAGTTCCTGCGTCTCGTGGGCGATCGCTACAACAAGGACACGGACACCGTCACCTTCGTCACAGACCGGTGTCCGCTAAGGAAGCAGAACTATGACTATGCTATGTACTTGCTGACGGCCTGTTATCACGAATCCTTCGTCACCGAACCCTGGGAGGAAACCAAATCGGAGGCAGACATGGAGGTCTACTTGTTCGATCGCAATCAATCCAAGATCGCCGCCGAAGGCATCCTCAACTGGAATGCCAAGGCGGGCGACAATAGGCTTTCCCCTCCGCCCACCTATGGGCAGTGTGTGGAGCAGTTGATCAACGAGGGCGAGAACCAGTACAATTTGGCCAAATACAAGGAGGAGGTCAAGAAAATGTTGAACATTTAAGTTTAATCCTTGAAATGCAATTGTAGAGAATCAATAAAGCTAAAAGTTGTCAGTAATAAATGTTGAGTTGGAACTGTAACTGTAAAGATAAATAATATGATTTGAAAATTCAAATACTAATTAATGATTAAATGTTAAAAAATTAGAGATGGCAAGCCATCGATGTTATCGATGTTTCTCCACCTCTAGTGGCAGCCAAACAGCTGTTTGTTTAGCCTCCAATAAGAAGCCAGCAGCAGCAAAGAACACAAAAAAAAAAAACAAGAAACGGTCAACTTTCCGCGGACGTGGAAGCAAACTATTGTTTTGCTATGCTAATAAGTTAATTCAAACCAAAATATCTGAAGAGTATAGCACTAAACAAGCACTGCCACATGGACAGGTGAGAAACTGCAGGATAGTAGGCCGCGAAAATCTTCTTTTCTGATAAGAAGCACACTCACCTGCTGGTGGTGACGTTTCCACCTGATTAAAAACCATAAAATTAGACAATTCCATAAAAAAATACTAAGAGAAGAGAAAAGCTATTTATGACATAAATATACGCGATAAGGATATGCTAACCGGAAGTTATTTAAGTGCTTGTTCCAACCGAAGTTTTTATCTCAACTTTCCTAATTGAAATGTCTCTTATCTTTGGGTTTCTTTTTTCTTGTTTTGTTGGGTTATTTTGGTGCCACTCAAAGATATATACAGTAAGCACTCGATACAGTGTACATGTAGATAATAATAATATAGCATACATGTAATTATTTCTTTTTATGAATTAGTTTTCTGAATTGAAGTCTTTTCTTATCCCCTTGCATATATTTTGTTAAATTTTAGGAAACTAAAAAAGCAAACCTATACATAAAAAATATATATCGACCTCATATTTTATGTATAATTTTAAAATTTATTTATTGCATTAAAACTCACAAAGAACCAATCATCTTATTAAACTATGTCATTCGGATAAATAGAATAATCAACGTTTTTATTTATTGTATACTTATTCAATATATACAAAATACAATAAACCCGCCTCAACCGTGTACTTTAAGTATGCCTCTGAACTCACGTTTATTTATCTGTTTCTCTTTGACGTAATTCTAGATTTTTGCCGTCTGAGGGTAAACCACGTCTGCAGCTGATATACTGTAAGCATTAGGCCACCAGAAACCGTTGGAGAAGCACCTGCGCAAACACGCGAGGTCGCCGCTATCAATTGGGAGTTTTAGCTGCACTCCATGAGAGGCCAAGAGATTCGGGAAACGGACACGTAACCACGGATACCGCTCGGATATCCAACCGAAAAAGATGCGGCGACCCAATCTCAGATGGATCGTTAAGACGGGCCTGCTGGTGCTCGTCTCTCTCACGCTGTTCATACTCATCACCAGCTGGATCTCCTCCAGTCCGTACACCAACAAGGTCGTTCATCATAGCGCAGAGCCCGAGCCGGAACATCACGGCGTGCAGCCTATGCCGGAGCCCGCTGCCCGTTCGGGCGACGTTCGGAAGGTGCCATTGCTGAAACGCAAGCAGCCCGAGGCTAAGAACGATCGCGAACCCGACTTTGAAGATGAGGCCGAGCTGCAGAAGATCGACGAGCCTGAGCCCGAGCAGAACAAGGTGCACAATCCGCGGCCCGCCCAGTCGGAGAATGAGCCCCTACAGGTGGCACCGCCCGCCGATGCGTCGGTGAAGAAGGATTGGCACGACTACACGGCCATGGCCAGAGATGAGAAACGGGTGGGCCTTGGCGAGAGGGGCAAACCGGCCAAGCTTGATGACGAATCGCAGCGAGATGTGGAGCACCGTATGTCCATGGAGAACGGCTTTAATGCCCTGCTCTCTGATTCTATATCGGTCAACCGATCTTTGCCCGACATCCGTCACGAACAGTGAGTATTGGGAATTAAATCACTTTTTTTTTGAGCCCAGTAGCTCTTATAAGGTTGTAATTAAAATATACAGACTCTGTCAGAGAACCCAAGAAGCGAAGAAAAAGCGTTTCTCGAGATTCTTCTTGTAATACCCTTTAATTATTTTACAATTTTTCGTAGTATATATATATAAATATATACAATAAAGTGAATTTCGTAATCTTAACTATTAACCATTAACAATTTCAGGTGTCTCACAAAGGAGTATGTGGCCAAGCTGCCCACGGTTAGTGTGATTATAATATTTTACAACGAATACCTGAGCGTCCTCATGCGATCCGTGCACAGTCTGATCAATCGTTCGCCTCCGGAGCTGCTCAAGGAGATCATACTGGTGGACGATCACAGTGATCGTGACTATTTGGGTCATGATCTGGAGGCTTATATCAAGGAGCATTTCAGTATTGTACGGATTGTGAGACTGGCAAGGCGCACAGGCTTGATTGGAGCCCGTTCGGAGGGAGCTAGAAATGCCACCGCCGAGGTCCTCATCTTTTTGGACTCCCATGTGGAGGCCAACTACAACTGGCTGCCGCCGTTGCTGGAACCGATTGCTCTAAACAAACGCACGGCAGTGTGTCCCTTCATTGATGTTATTGCTCACGATACCTTCCAGTATCGGGCACAAGATGAGGGAGCACGTGGCGCTTTCGATTGGGAGTTCTTCTATAAAAGGCTGCCCCTGCTAGACGAGGATCTGAAGCACCCGGCGGAACCATTCAAGAGCCCTGTCATGGCTGGCGGATTGTTTGCCATATCCTCGGAGTTTTTCTGGGAACTGGGCGGCTATGACGAGGGACTGGACATTTGGGGCGGTGAACAGTACGAGTTGAGCTTCAAGATCTGGATGTGCGGCGGCGAGATGTACGATGCTCCATGCTCCCGCATTGGTCATATATACCGCGGTCCAAGGAATCATAGCCCGAGTCCACGGAAGGGCGACTATCTACACAAGGTAAGTATGATATTTTTTTAAGTGTTTTTTATGTAGCTGTGTTATAGCGATTTAAAAAATATTAAGAACGTTTATCGAGAAGAAGGTACTAATATTTACGGATATTCCGATTTTATTCAGCTTTTATCTTATACTTCAACATTTAAAAGTAAAATTCCTTAATTTATTTTTCGAATTTCACTCCTAAGAGTAAAAGATACCGATTATGAGTATAAAGAATATTGTAATGAATTTTTAAGCATTATTAGCACCAAAACCAGTTTTTGGATCGCAAATCTGATAAATTTTATGATATATCTGATCATCATAAACTAACACAAATGTCAATCTGTCCGTTGCCAAGCTAACTTGTTTATTGATTTAATAGCTACTTATACCCCTTTTGGTTGTAAATGTTGGCTTTAATTAGCCCAAGTCAGGTTTGGATTTTTCGATTTTAAATATAACACTACTCTTATTTAATGAATACATTAGAATTCATGCTTAGGATCGATTGGTTTAAATGGGACAAAGTTGTTTGCTGACTAAATAGAAATTTTTGCTGTTTATTTAGGTCAACGAACTTGGCACATTGTTGTTAAATATATTATTCTCTAGATTTGTTTTAAACTATACCAACTATTTTTCTGTATTTTTGCAGAACTACAAACGCGTGGCTGAGGTTTGGATGGATGAGTACAAGAACTACTTGTATAGCCACGGCGATGGTATCTACCAGAATATAGATGCTGGGGACTTGACCGCCCAGAAGGCCATTCGTACCAAGCTAAAATGCAAATCCTTCAAATGGTTTATGGAGGAGGTTGCCTTCGATTTGATGAAGACCTATCCGCCCATAGATCCGCCAGCGTACGCACTGGGCGCCCTGCAGAATGTGGGCAATGTCCGCCTCTGCTTGGACACGATGGGCAGGAGGAAGCACAATCGTATGGGCATGTACGCATGTGCAGATGATCTTAAGACGCCGCAGAAGACACAGTTCTGGGAGTTGAGCTGGAAGCGGGATCTGCGACTGCGGCGGAGAAAGGACTGTCTCGATGTTCAGATCTGGGAAGCCAATGCACCCATTTGGCTGTGGGAGTGTCATGGCCAGGGTGGCAATCAGTATTGGTACTACGATTATCATAATAAGCTGGTAAAGCACGGCCCGGAAGGCAGGCGGTGCCTGGAGCTGCTCCCCTTCACCCATGAGGTGGTGGTCAACAAGTGCGATGCCGACAATGCGTTCATGCAGTGGAATTTCGGCTCGTTCAACAAAACGTCGCTAGACAACTACTCCAAGGAGCTGGTTCTCAAACTGTAGTCGCTGCACATGCAACGCAGCGCTTGGAATGACTTGCCATGTACTTAACTATGTTCGATGTAAATAATTAGGCTATAGGTGGATTTAAAGGCTCTATTTGGGCCGATATACAAGTTACCACGACTCAAGCGCACATTCCGCATTGCCGCATTCAAGACTCGTCAAATATATTTCCATAAAAAAGTCTGGTTAAATCTAATGAAAACAGTGGCTCCAGATTTAAGCCCGCCACAAAGTTTAAAAATTATTTTGGCTAACTTGTGGTTTTACAGATTATATTGGATTAAAAAAAAAATATAATAGATTTAAAACTAAAAAGCAATTTGATTTTTGCCTTGAAATTGTCATAAGATTTTCGACTTGGATGTTTTTGTACTCTGAAAAAATTGTTTTCCATTAAAATGTAGCATTAAAAAAAATAAACAATTAATAACTTAGTCATTTTTTTATTGAAGTGACACCATAGTACATACCTTTTAAAAGATTCTGTTTTTACCCTTGCAAAAGTATCATAATTTTATTCAGAAGTTAAAAACGAACCGAAGGAGGCATTTCCGAACCCATAAAGTATATATATTTATAATCAGCATCAATACCGATCTGGCCATGTGTTTCAAAAACAATATTTTCGATTTTTTTTTTTTATTTTAAAAGGGGTTACAATTTTAAAATTGTAAAAAAATTCATTTCAAAAATTGTTTAATTTTAAAGCGGATTTGTTACCATTTAAAAAACCAACACAAAACTGTTTTTTTCGAATTGAAATTAATGCCTTCTTGTATTAGTTCAGTCCCCAAATCCTTGATCCTGCAAGGGATCGGCCATTCGCAGTTAGCTTCTTTTCTTGTTTCGACCATTTTTCAATTTCCAAAAAGAAAAAATTCAGTTGTGCGAGTTTAACTTTGTTTTTTGTTTTATTTAATATTAATATCTGTTTGCTTTTCATGCGCATACTTTAAATAAATATAATTTATATTTTGCTTTTTTCTCATCCATCGTTCTGTATATACGTTCTAGGTTTTTGTGTATCGTTTTACAATATGTATGTATGTATCATCGCTATATCGTATCTTCCGCTGATTCCGCACCCATCATGTTCCCTCCATATCTGGAGTGCGGGCCTTATCTCTGTTCTCTTTTCTGATTTCCACTTATTACTTATTCTGCTCGGTTTAATTGGGTTTTTGTTTGCTTTATCATATGCCAATATGTGTATGGTTTTACATACTATATATACTATATATAGAAGTGTTGCTGGGCGCCCCGCTAAACTCAAAAGTCGGGTGAGGTGTGTGTAACTTATAAATGGCAAAAGATTTGCTTTTATTTGAAAATGATAAAAAAAGCATTTACAAACTATAATAGTTGCTGTTGGCTTGCATCGTAATCAGTTAATCAATTATCAATTATCATAATTTATATTAATATATATATATATATTTATATAAACATTTAAATATTTATCAAAACATGTTTTTTCTTGTTGCTCAAAAGTCTTCTTCGCTGCCTTACATTTACATTACATTTACGTACAGTACGCACCTTACGCGTACAGTTTACATATACGATCTGACATGAACGGACATGTCCAAATTAAAAATCGTATTTATCGATAACCGTTTTTTATTTTGCTTATCCTTGCTTTTCATCTCATTATCTCCTCTCACTTCTTTTGTTTTGTGCAAAATATATTTATATGTATAATGTTGGTTTTCTTGTGTTTTTTGTTGTTTAGACTAATTTGATTTGAAATTCAGTTGCGCTTCCACATTTGCATTCTAATCGTTAATCGTTAATTGTATTTTACGTTTTTTGGATGGATGCAAATCATTCATTGAATTTTTTATACAACAATTACAAATTGGTTAGGCAAATAAGTTTAGTTTTAGTATTAGTTGTTGGTTGTTTAGTGCTTAATACTTGATTGGTTTCGAGTCTTTTTTGGGTTTTTTGCCTTTGAAACTAAATCTTGCAGAAATAATAATAACTAGAAGTAACCCTTTTCTTTATTATGATTTTTTTTGCCTTCCATTTTGCTTAACACTTTTGGGCGCATAAATAAATATGTATATAACTTTCGTTTGTGTGTGTGTGTGTGTATTTTTGCTTAAACTTAGTTTAAATTATTATTAAAGTTTTAAAAAATGTCTTGCTGCCTTACATTTCTTTCCATCTCTTTCTTTCCCTTCTATGGAGCATGTACCGCCCTCTCGGTCCGTCTCTTTCCCTCAATCTCAAAAATATCCTTTTCTCACACTCAAAATTCTCTCAATTCTTCTCTAGTTGTAGTTCCTCAAGTTGTCCTGCTCTAACCCGCACCATTTCAAACTGCGCTTACTTTTTCGTGGGTGTGAGTGAATGGTATGGTTTATAACGGCAAATCAGGTGAGCATACGAAACAAATTCATCTCAAGTTTGAGTGCGAAAGAGCGCATTCAAGAAAGAGAGAAATTTGGAGTTTGCCCTCTCTTTCACTGATCAATTCGAATTCGATTGAGACTGTACTTGATTCGATAGCAATCCCAAAGGACAGTCAAATTGTTGAATAGGAATAAAGCAATTGAACTAAATTTAAAACTCTTGTAGTGTAGTGTAAAAACGGTTTTTGGGTTTACCAACTATTTTCATTTGTTGTCTTGCGAAATTCTTTACGTTTTTTTCTAGTTGCGTTTTTGTTTTGTTTTTGTTTAAAAAATGGTTTATTTGTACTTTTGGCAATGATCTTTCTTTTGTTTCAACTTTTCCACTAACTCTTAATATGATTTCTTTATCTTTCTTTTTAGTTTTGGTTTTTTTTAGTAGTATTCGTTCTTGCTGCTGTTCTGTAGTTTTTTGTTTGCTTGTAGTGTTTTTTGTTTGTAAAAAATAACTCATTTAACAGAAATTGTCTTAAGAAACTAAAGTTAATAGTTGATATTTAAACTAGCTGCATTTATCAGTTTAGAAACTTGTTATTTTTGAGTGATTTTAGCTGTGTTTTTGTAGAGCGAGATAATTGTTTTTTTTTTGTGGAATGGTGACAACTCTGGCCTGGCAGCGTCAACTGTACTTTTTCGACTGCAACTCCTTTTTAATTTTTTTTAGGGACTTTGCTTCCTCCTCTCCTATGGCACACGAAATCAGATGCGTTTACAAAAATAATTTATTCTCCGGCCACCGTTTCATTTCTTTACTTTGAGTGAATATTCAGTCATACAGCCCTGTTCCTAGTTTCCATTTCGAATAACATTTTGGCGATCTCGAATTCGGGAACAACTTTAATTAATTTTATTTTTATTTTTTGGCTTTTTGTAGTTCTGAAATCTCGTAGTTATTAACCAACATTCCTCAAATATTATTTAATAAACTTTAATAATTCGAAAATAATTGGGAAAGTTTCTCCGCCTATTTGGGTCGGAATTGAAAGCCAGAACAGGGCTGATTTAGTGTGAATACTTATGATTAGCGCTATCTTTCGGGAGCTTCCAGTTACCAGTAGTAGCCCCTCAGGCGGAGCAGATTCAGGTCTGCTGCTGCTGCGGCAGCTGCTGCTGCATTGGCGGCTGCTGCTGCTGTTGCTGTTGCTGCGGGATGGGCTGTGCTCCTGGACCAGTGGTGATGGGCGGCGGGACTGGCCCATTGCCAGGCGGACATGGCGGCGGGCCACCACCGTTGGGAGCGTTCGTGGACGAGGTCGGACTGCTATTGCCCTCCGGATAGGTCCCCGTAACCACGCACGGATGCATGGGGAACAGGGTCGTCCACGACGTAGTCGTCAGTGTTGGTGCGTGGAGGGCAACCTTCTCGTTTTTTGACTGCTCACTGGATTGCGATTGCGACTTCTTGGAGTCGGCGCTTCCCTTCTTCTTCTTACTGCCGCTGGCGCCGTTCTTCATCTGCTGTCCATTGGCGCCGGATGTGGTGGACTCCTTTTTGACGATCGGCGACGTCAGTTCGTCCTGCATCATGGCATCCTCATCGAGATCGTCCAGATCCTCGCCGGCTGCCTTCTTCAGCAATCGCTCGCGCTCCTCTTTGGCTTTGTTGTCCATATCCGTGTTGATCTTCTTCACCCGCATCTTCTCCTCCCACTCGTCGATGCCGTGGCGCGATCTGTTGAGGTTTCGGTGCTGGTAGAAGATCAGCACCATCCGTGTGGGATGATGCCGATCCGGCCTACGCACCGCCGTCGTGGCATGCATCTCGTGCTTGGCACACTCGATCAGCACACTGCCATGGTTCAGGGCTATGGCCACGCCGCCCATCTGCGGATCCTGGAAGGCCTCGATGTTCTCATTGATCTCGGCCACCTCGCCGATGGGTTCGATCTTGCTGGTGTTCGTACTGCCCGGAGATCCTGCAGGTGGCGCGGTCGAGGCTCCCCCGGAAGGCGGAGCACCCGATCCCGAGCCCGCATCGCTATTGGGCGCTTCGCCTGCAGGCGTGGGTGTAGCCACGTTGTCGCCGGTGCTTTGGCCATTGCTCAAGTCGGGTAATACGGTCTGCGGGGCTTCCTGTTGCTGTTGCGCCTGTTGCTGCTGCTGCACCTGCTGCTGCTGCTGCTGCTGGTGATGCAGTGGAGCAGGTGCCGGTATACTGGGCTTCTGCAGGCCCACACCCGCCGCAGGAGCCACTGCTCCATGGGAGGCGATCAGAGAGCCTGCTCCGGCTCCGCCAGGAGCTCCTCCCGAGCCGCCATAGCCAGAGCCCGTCGTCTGATGATGCCCGTACATGTTCCAGTTGGGCGACGGAGGCGGCGGCGTGGGCGGTGGCGTCTGCTGCGGATACATGCCGTAGGGTGAGTAGGCCTGGTGGTGGTACCCGTAGTTGTAGTTCATGTTCTGGTACGCATCGTAGGCGGAGTACGCCGAGTGCGGCGGCGGCGGTGGCGGCGGGTACATCTGGTAGTTGTTCGGATACTGCGCCGTGTACTGGGCCGTGTAGTCGCTGGGCGGCGGCTTGGGCTTCACGAATCCCTCCTGCGGATGGTGGTGCGAGGTGGTCAGCGGCGTCATCGCGCTCATCGGCTGCATGGCGGTCAGGGCGGTCAGCTTGCTCTCCGCCAGATTGGGGTGATGCGAGGTGTGATGGTGATTCACCAGAGTGGTTGAATCGGGATTCTCCTCTCCGCTGATCAGGCGGCTCTTCAGGTCGCCGGGAAGGCCACCACCGGGCACGAGTGTGGCGCCGGGTCCCTGCTGCTGTTGCAGTTGCTGTTGCGCCTGCTGGAGTTGCTGCTGCTGCTGTTGCTGCACCTCGGTGGCTACTCCACCTTGGCTGCTTAGGTTCCCGGAGGGATTTCCGCCAACTAAAGTCTGATAGCTGGCGGAGCCGTAGCCATTGCTCGTCTCCAGCTGCGTGGGCGTGACTGCAGAGGGAATACTCGCGGGAATGGCTCCTGGTGGGGCTCCCACAGAGGTTGCTCCTCCTCCTCCTCCTGGAAGTGCTGCTCCTCCCGGGGTTCCACCCAGTTGAGGCTGTGCAGTTGGCGTTGTTGGAGTCAGTGGCGGCGCTCCCACACCCGCTGCTCCTGCTCCTGCCACTCCACCGGCGGCTCCCACCTGCGCCTGCATGCCCATGGGAGCATGTGGCGTCGGCCAGTTGCCGTAGTAGTTCCTGGAGTCGATGTAGGAGCCCGTCTGGTAGTCGTACGAGTAGGGTGAGTCCAGGACGGTGCTCGAGATCTGGTTGGACTGCAGCTGGGCGTCCGTGAAGGTGTCTATCATGGTGGCCATGTTCATGAGGCTCGAATTCGAGCTCATGAGCTGGCCAGGCTGGCCGGGCGTCTGGCCCCCGTTGCTCTGAGGATTGGCATTGGGATTGGTGTTGGGATTGGGATTGCCGGCGTGAACCGGCGGCGTACTGAAAGCACTGCCCGCCGGACTGGGATTGTTCGTCACAGGGGTCTGGCACCGCGGCGAAGGCGTTGAGGGTGGCGCCGATCCCGGCGTGGAAGCACTGGAGTTATTCGACTGACTGGACTTGCCCTTGGCCTTCGCCTTGCCACTCGCTCCATTGGCCGCTACTCCCGCGTTGCCATTGGCGCTCTCCTTCTTGATGTGAGCCCCGCCCAGGGCAGGTGGACTGCTCTGCTGGCTGCTGCTGCTGTTGGCCTGCGTCTGCGACTGGGCTCCATTGCTGGAGCTGCTCTGGCTGTTGCCATCGCCCACGGCGTCCTGGTCGCCGTCCGGCGGCGCCGCATCATCACCGTCCTTTCGCTTCTTGCCATGCCTTCGACAGGGTATCAGCGGGGTCGATCGCACTCGTACTTCGCAGGGGAATCTGTTGGGAAACACCACGGGAAACGGATATATATTAGCACAGTTCGGATGTGAAATCCTTGGAGCCTGCTGCTCAAAACTCAACGGTACACTCACTTGTCCAGCATTTGCACCGCTCCGGTGCGGTGCTTGTCCCGCTGCCCCTCGACGCTCTCGAACTCGTCCGTGCCGTCCATCGTGTACAGTGGCAGAACATGGAATTGCTCGTCGTCGGGCAGGCGCGTATCCCGATTCCCGGGCTTCAGTAGCGCCACATGGACCGTACAACCGTCCTGCATGTTGTGCAGATCGCGATGCGAGTGGGCACAGAAATCCAGGCAGGCGGTGACGCCGGAAAAGGGTTTACCAGGCTCCAGGCCCAGCCGACAGTCGGAGGCCTCGTGCTCGTACTTGGTCTGATTGTCGTAGGAGCGCGGACACACCTGCTTGAACACGGGCGCCAGCAGGGTGGCAATGAGGTTCATATGGTCCTCGATGGCCGCCTCCTCGCTCTTCACCGACAGCCGGAACTTGCGCACCGTCTTGGACCGGGCATACTTGCAGCCGTTGTAGTACATCGACCAGGAGCAACCGAAGCTGTACGAGGCGCCAGATGTTTCCGGATCGAGTCCTGGCAAGAAACATTTAAAAATATAAATCAAAGTCTTGAATAATTATTTTATCAGGAGGCGAACTCACCTTGGCAGGCACAGGTGCGATTCTCATTTGTGGCGCATCTTCGCGTGGTGGGCAGACCGTACTTGTTGAGCTTCGGTATCAGATTCTTGTAGGCATTGTCCGCCTCCAAGCGTGGCATTCCGTCCCAGGCCACCATGCAGACCACTATGTAAGCAGCTATGCATCTGCGGGTTCAAGGGAGGAAAATTTAAAGAAAATAGAAAAATGTGTTTACTTTAGAGAGAGCCTACCTGTGACCTGGTCGTTTCTTGACCACCACCAGAATTTTCTCTTCGAGATCAGCCCTTCGGATCACCCACTTCGCCACGGGACAGCCCTGCGAGGTCTTGCCCTCCTTTCCCGTGTAGACAATTTTCTCGATTCGAAGCTGTCGACCCGTGAGGTTACATCTCTCCTCGAACTCACGACGCAGTTCCATTAAAGAGGAAGCCGTGCCTGGAAAGGAATTGCAATCAAATGAAAAGTTGAAATCACAAATTCCAAACAGAAAACTCACCCAGATGCGTGTAGTAGGTGCCCGGCTCTGGGGGATTCTTGTCGGACTGGAAGCACTCGCACTCGGGTATCTCCGTCTTGTTGCCCTTCTCCAATCGGTCCGTGGTATCGAACATGGGATTGATCTTCTCGTGCTTCACCACAATCTCGGGTATCTCATCCGGCTTCTGCTTGCCCTTGATCTTTCCAGCTCCGACCACGGGCTTGAGCCCATTGCCATGGCTATCGATTAGCTCGTCCTCGTCGATCAGTTCCTCCTTGGGCTGGATACCCAGGCCCAGGCAGGTGCCATCCTTGAGATGTTCGGCTGTGGGTGGTCGTGTGCCGCCCTGGCGACAGCAGGAGAAGCCATTATTCAGGGGTTTTCCTTCGCTGCCCAAGTAGGCGTAACCTCCGCCGTGACCCAGCATGCCCATGTCCTCCAGCTTGGGCTCCAGCATGCCATGATGACCGTGCAGATGCGGTGGAGCTCCATGTCCGAGGGCATAGCGGTGCGGCGGTATAGGATAGGCCGGTATGTCCTTCTCGTAGTTCGTGGGCAGTGGTATGATGCTATTCGTGTCCGGCTTGCGGTCCAGCTCCATCAGACTCTGGCCATGGCCGTGGATCTGATGGATCTGGGGCTGGTTGCCGGGCGGTTTCGCCCTGCTGCCGTACGTGGAGTGCTGGTAGCCGGGCACGAAGTTCTGCTGGAAGTTCTGCTGGAAGCTGCTCGCCCCGGCGCCGTAGTATGCGGAATTGTGATGGTAGCCGGCATAGTCCTGCTGGCCATGGCCGTGGTGCTGCTGCACCGGCTGCCCCTGCCCGTCGTTCTGGCAGAAGTCAGCGTACTGGATGAAGTTCTGATAGTTCCGCTCGTAGCCCTCCATCTTATTGGGCTGGCCCAGCAGTCCCGGCTCCGTCTTGATGTAGTGACCCTGGTAGTCCTGACCCGGCGGCACCGGGCCGGCACCGTGTGGATGCGGCGGGTAGTGGGCACTGAGGGGCTTGAGCGACCCACCGCCGCCTCCGGGATCCGTGGAGTTTCGATCTCTATCGATCTCGGCCGCTGCTTCGGCCGCCGCCGCCGCTGCTGCCGCCGCCCGGCTGGCCTTGCTCCGGCTGCGTGATTTCTTGGGCGGCGCCACCACCGTCTGGATGGGATTCGTGGCGGGTGTGTTTAGGGGTTGCGGCGGATCCGCTCCATGGCTGATGGTCGTGTGCTGTCCTGGCTGGTGTTGCTGCAGTTGCTGCAGCTCGGGATAGCCGCTCACAACGGATGGTTTCTTGAAGGAGTTACTGTGATGCGGCTTCCAGATGTGATCGCCACCACCTCCGATGGGCTCGGCAGGTGTCACTGCTCCACCAACTGTTTGCTGCTGTTGCACTTGCTGCACCTGCTGCTGCTGCTGCTGTTGCTGCACTTGCTGCTGCTGTTGCTGTTGCTGCTGCTGCTGCAGGGGCAGTGGATGTGGATGGGTGGGCGTGACACTGCTCGGCCCATTGGCGCTCAGCGCCGCCTCGGGTCGGAGATGGTGGCTATACGATAAAAAATGACCGGTCTGCTGCTGTTGCTGCTGCTGCGGCACTTGCTGCTGCTGCACTGACTGCTGCTGCTGCTGCAGATCCGGTGGCGGATCCTTGGGATCGCTCTTGCGCATGATCATGGACTTGATGCGAGTGTTGAGGTGCACCCGCTCGCCCTGGGGATAGCCCTCTCCCACCTGCTGCTGTTGCTGTTGCTGCTGGGCATTCCAGTTCCAATCCTGCATGGGCGGCGAGGCAATGTGCTGCTGCTGCTGCTGCTGCTGCTGCTGTTGGGAAGGAGCTACATAGGGCTGCAGGCCATTGCCAGTGGGGGATTGATGCTGCTGCTGCTGCTGCTGGAGGAGACTGCTGCGGGTGGGCGACTGCGGCACTGCCTCCACCGAGGAGGCGGGCTGGGGGACCGCATTCGCTGGCGGAGCTGGTGTGGTGGTGCCACCGCTGACCGGGGCAGGGTTGCTGGGATTGGGGTTACTGGTGTTGTTGCTGTTGTTGGCGTTGCTGGAGCTGGAGTTGCTGGTGGTTGTGCTGTTGTTGGAACCGCTGAAATCGCCTGAATACCCGTTACAGTTGAGTGAGCGCGGCGGCACGCTGCTCACCCGCGGATATCCAGGCGTGTCGTTTCCCGACATCGTCTTGTTCAGTTCCGCTCCCAGATGTTGTTGCTGCTGCTGCTGCTGTTGCTGCTGTTGCTGCTGCTGCGAGGGCGGCACTGGAGCGGCCGTCACCTGGCCGGCATAGCTGGGCGCAAACCCAGCCACACTCTGGAGACCCACCTGGGGACCCGTGGACAGCTGCTGGCTCTGGAAGTCGTAGCGCTGCACGGGCGCCGCATACGGCGATCGTCCGTAGTTGGGATCAAATCCCAGGCCCGACTGCACGTAGCCGTTCGAGGGATACGCGTAGGATTGCGTCTGGAAGTCCAGCGAGTTCAGGGACGTGATGGCCGGTGTGTTCTGTGGTATCTGCTGTATGAACTGGTTCTGCCAGCCCTGCGACGGATCCGCCTGCCATGTGGGATAGAAGGCCATGGGTGCCTGAAAGGATAAATAGGAGGAACAAAGGTTAAAGGCAAGGATAAGCTGGATATCTTATAAATTAACTTGTTTTATATTTTTTTTTACAATCAGAAATTCTTTAGAAATGTAATGTTTTTTTAATTTCCCCCAAAAGAAATTAATCTACAATCTTATTTGTATCCAAATTTCCATTATGAAAATAGCTTTCTTGGTTAATTTCCCTTAAAATTTCCTAATGAGTTATGGCTCCTTGAGTAAAACAACTCCTTCCTTTTGGTGACTTATTACAGGTTTGTACAAATATTCGGCCATTAATTCCAGTCAGGTCTAGACGAGGCCGAGCCTGGGTTTTATTTGCTTTCCCCAAGCTAAGGCACTTCCTGCGAACCTTCACAGCCATACATAAATAAACATTTTCGGCCATAAAAACAGTTTCAAAACAATGAATTATGAAGCCGAAAGCCGAAAGCTGAGCTGCCTTTCATAAATCATATTTTGTGTGTGCCCTAATTAGGCTCAGTCTAATTGGTGGGAAGCTCACTCCACCGAGAGGAAGGTCCTGAGAGTTACAACTTCCGCGGCGGTTTTTGTACACAAAAACCCTGGCTTTGTTGTTGTTAATTAACACGCCTCAAATTATGCTAGGAAAAATAAACAGGAAAAGCCCCAAAACAGAGAGAGAGAAAATAAAACGAGGGAAAAAATAAAATAAAATAAAACAAAGGCAGACTCAACCCGTTTTCATTTGCATTTTTACGAGCTACGCGCACAGAGTAAAAAGTTATGAAAGTGAAAGCCGATTGGGGGTGAGTTTTGCAATAATAAAATCCGAAA
Organism: Drosophila seguyi; assembly: GCA_008042675.1. Lineage (NCBI taxonomy): Eukaryota > Metazoa > Arthropoda > Insecta > Diptera > Drosophilidae > Drosophila > Drosophila seguyi. Next base: position 8,416 of record VNJU01005297.1, on the reverse strand, counting down.
TAAAATGCGAAAAAATTAAAACACAAACAAACCAATAGGCAAGTTCAACTGCCTCGCCGCTGGCTTCCTGTTTTTGCTGGAATTTCATCCGCACCTGTGTTTGCTCTCTGCTCTGCGGTTTGGTTTTATTTTCAAAAAGCATTTAGCCAATCATTGATAAAAATCGACCAAATCTTTATGAATGAACGAACGAGTCCAGATATATATATATACATATATATATTTCATACGGTCTTTATAACATACGGCCTGTGAGTGTGTGCGGGCACAGCTGCAGTTGATTGGGCCTCGGGCAACGTGACGTATACGCATCGTGGCTGAATGGATTTATGGGTTTGCCTGCCGCCCGCAGCCTCTGCTGGTGTGTTTTGCATTTTGTGTATTTTGTACTTTGCATTTTGCATTTTGCTTTCTGTTCTGTGACTGCCTTGAAACGGAAAACGAAATGAAAACCAATTGATTGAACTAGCAGCGGGAAATAGCTGCGAAGGTCAATGGCTTTTAATTGGAAAATCGAATGGAAATTGAAATTGAAACCGAATTGTCGCTGTGGTTGCAACACTAAATACGAAACATATATCAACAGCCGGGAATTATAAATAATAATATTAGTTTTTTATAGTTATAAATTATTATTATTTTATATTGTTATTAATTTAAAAAAGTAAAGCTGTTCTTGTTAATTGTATTTAAATCGCAGCGAAATAGTTCCGAAAACTGTCATAAGCTGAATATTATTTATACAAATTATGAAAACAAATATATATAAGGCCTCTTAGAGATATCAGAAAATATATAATAGTTCCTAATTAAAAAATTTAATTGCCAAAAAATGTCAAATAAAAATCTAAAAATCTTTAAAGAACTCACCATGGGTTGTTGCGGTTGATCCTTCATGGTTTGGATTTGTGCGGTTATCTGGTGCTGCTGCTGTGGCAAATGTTGCTGCTGCTGTGCGTGCTGTTGCTGCTGCTGCTGCTGCAAGTGTTGCTGCTGCTGGAAGTGCTGCTGTTGCTGCTGCGGCTGTTGATACTGCTGCTGTTGCTGTTGCTGCGAAAGGAGCTGCTGCTGCGACAATAGCTGCTGGTGCTGCTGATATTGCTGCTGCTGCTGATGCTGCAGATTGCCTGCTGCTGCTGCGGCTACTGATGGTGTATTTGGCGATTGCTGCGGCAACAGTGTTGCTGCCGGCACTGGACTTAGACGAGGCGATGTTGCTGATGCAGCGGCTGCATTCAGTTTGTTTGCTTTGGTGGAGTTTTTGCGGGCGCGTGACTGCTGCAAAAAAAATAAATAAACACAAAAATTAAAATAAATAAATAAATAAGAGAGATATTCTGAAGTTAGTTTTGTGAGCAATAAACTGCTGATAAAGTTGAATTAATTACAGAGTCCACATAAAAAGTTGCTCCTTATACTGTAATGATTGCTCTAGTAATTCCATAGTTTTAAATATATATTTTTTAATTAAGGAAATTTGCTAGTGGCACAAATATTTTAAATGCCTCACTACCCCCTCCCTATCCGATCGCATAAATTATGCCCCGGCTTCGTTCACATAATTTCCAACTTGTTTTCAGTCTACGAACTCACGCCGGCAACATGTAAAATTTATGTTGCCCACGATTTATGCGCAATTTATTTGTGCAGACAAAAACAACAACAAAAATAGAGAGTGGAAGGTTGAGGGGCTTGAGGGGGGATGCAGAAATGTTGCAAAAATTCATAGGAGCAACAGCTGCGGTTGCTGCACTAAAATATGTGGCTCTCGCCATTAAAGGCTTTCAAAATTTATGTTCATAAAAGAATCGCAATGGCTGTCGCTGCTTCTCGAGTTTTATTTTTATTTTTCATTTTTTTGGGCCAAGGGATGCAAAAGTCTAATGGAGGAATATAGAAAAATATATGCAAAAATTGTTTTACGCTACTCTTGGCAGGCAGGTCAATCGATAATAGTTAGGTTATATATATTTTTGTTATGCAGAAAACTAGAAAGTTTTTTGCTCTGCGGCAGGCCAAACTATTTGTAAAAAATGAGGGAAAAGAGGAAGGAAGGAAGCCTTACGAAAATGTGGCAAACAAACCACTTTTGCCTTGAACTATACATAGTTTGTGGTTTAAAAAAAGGCCAGAGAAAATTAATAATAAGGTAAACAAGTAAATAATAGCTTTTAAAGCTAATTAGCTCTGCAAATAAGATTTAATTGCATTCAAAGCAATATTTTCTAAGCTCTGAAACTTTATTCATCCAATTAATGAAGCACGGCCTCTCAAACAATTTAAATACAGATGATTCTTGTGTAAACTTCAACTTTGAACTACAAGAAAAAGGGATTATTTGAGGCTGCCTGCATGAATAAACATTTCTTGCAATAAATCAACATACACAACGCACACACACACTCCTTGGAAACAAATATTTCTGGAAATATTTCTGCTAATTGCGAAAGGCACAAATCAAAAATGGAAGGGAAGTGCTTTTGGTGAACGAACAGACAATAAATACAATTTGCATACAACAGAATGGCAAACAGTCAAAGCAAATCGTTTGTGCAAATTGGCTGCAATAAAGTGATTTATATTTTGCACATGTGTGAAATAATATTTGCCACCTTGGCAAAAGGGAATATCTATGTATCTGGGCATAATGCTATGCAAATAAATCCAACAATGCTATCTGCCTCGGCCTCCTCTCTTTATCTGCAACACCAGGTGGCAAACGAAGCAGCCAAATAACTTGGACAAACACCGACTCTGGGGTCGTTAAAGGGGGATTGGATTTACCCCCTTTTTCAGCTTTCTAAAAATATTTATATATATGTATGTTAGGATATTTGCATTGCAAACAAACGGGGGACGGCAGACAGGCAGGAAAACGCAGGTGCAAAATTAAAATAAATTTGCACGCAATTTCCAATTGAAAATTGCCAATTATTTTTGCTTACATTTCCCCAGTACTTTTTCGTTATTCCATGTGATTTTTAAAGCAAACAAGCTGAAAATAAATGCTTATACAGTAGTGATCAGTGTGCTAGGAACGAATGGTAATATTTATTAAAAAAGAATTCTAAATTATTTTAAAAATAAAGTGGTTTTAAAATTAATTTTAAACGAATTTTAACTTTTTTAAATTTTTTATACACATTTTTTTCCGGTTTAAATTTCGTTGTAGAGTATTTTAAAGTTATAGAAGCCTAGTAAAATATACAACAACAATTTTTTATACAAGATAACAAGACAGCAGGTTTTTTTTTTCAACTCAATTGCTACCTATGTTAAAAACATTTGAAAACATTTTTTTTTAAGTTTAAATTAAATAAAAGTAAATTATAGAAGTACCAAAATAAATTGTATAACACGTCTTTAAAAATTTTGTAAATATAAAATAAAATCTCTTTCATATGTTAATAATATATACATTTTGCTGAAACTTCAAGGAATTTTTTGAAAAGAAAAAAATTGATATTGAGTTATTTAGGTCTTTTCTTGGAAGGGTGGGTTATAATTTATTATAAACCAAGAAGTTCAGTGTCCAACCATGCTTTTAAATTTAATCTTTTTAAAATATTAACCTTCTTCCCAGCTATTTTGATATAACCAAGGTTCTATTTTCATTCTAAGCCCCACAGTTTCTCTAAGAGCACCCTATAAATATATACATTGAAGTATTAATTAAAGTTTTGCAAGCACACTGGCGAAAAAAACATTTGCTTAGACCTCGACAAGCAAGCTAAAGCAAGCAAACAAACACAGAAATAAACAAACTCGGAGCAAATGAAAAATCGTAAAGAAAGTAAATAAAAATTATTTTCAGCACCGCCGGAGGGATACGGGATCGTTGGGTAAATGTTTTTCTAGTTTTTCCAGCTCGTGTGCGTGTGTTTTAATGCATTTTTCCTCACTATTTACCCAGTTCATAAAAGTTAATTAAATTTTTATGATCGCCGTATTTGTTTCTTGGTAAAATAAATAAAACAAGCCAGGGGAAGAAGATATTTACTATATATAAATGTATAGAGACGCACACGTATGGCCCGAGAGATAGAGCGAGATTAGTGAGTTGCAGTTACAGCCACAGAAACAACAAAAGCAGCGGCCAATGGCCCTGAGTTCTTAGCTTCCCCCCTCTTTTTTCTCTGAGTGTTGAAAAGAAAATTGCGCGCTGAGTAAACAGCAATTAGTTGTGTCTCTGTGTGTGGGTTTATCTCCCTGTGTGCGTGAGAGTGTGTGTTCTTTGGGCATGTGTGCGTTACATTGCCTTGATAAGCAGCAAACGAAGCGAAATAAGGTTAAGTAAAGGTAAAAACCTTGGTGAGACAGTACAAAATATATATAGTTTTGAAGGAGAAAGATTTTTTTGGGTTTTTCAAAAAGAAGGTTGTAAAAAACACATTTATATAACTTTATTTAAGGAAACAATCCGACTTAGATATTTTTTTAGTAACTTAATAAATTCCAATTCAGTTCATTATTATTTGTATATATTAAAATTTAGTTCTCGAGAATAGATCCTTAAAAAATCCTAGCAGCTTCAATTATTTTCATTCTTAGATAAAAATATTTTCTGTAAATATTTAAAAAAGAATAAGGGATATATATTTTTCAAAAAATAATAAGGTAAGTATAATTTGTAATACCACAATTATTAAGTTGTTTTACTTCTGTCTTGGAAATCGGTGCTACACACCTTTTATAAATTTATTTATTATTTTCTATCTACAGATTTTAATACATATTATTCAAGAAAACAGTTTACTAATATTTTCTAGTTTATTTTCATAAATATTTCGAAAACAAAACATAGTAGCAATGTTTCTTATCTTATAAATATTTTAAAAAGTATTTACAAACGTATTACACATTATCCAGTTTTAATAATCACATTTTCCTGTAATCCTGTGACTTTAATTGATCATTTTTTAAGACAGAAAATTTTTGTATTTGGTACGCTAATTTTTCTATAAAATCCAACTAGTATTGTTGCCAGGCATAACTATTTTCCTTCTCCACTACACCCGTCCCACTTTCACGCTGATAAGAGCCATCATATAACACCTCCCCCTGCGCTCTCTCTCTCCAACTCTGTGTGTTTTTATAGTGTGCTCATAAATTACACACATAACAAAGTATACAATATAAATTATTTACATGTCCCCAAAGTCAAAGTCTGCTGATAAGGCGGAGGGAACGAGAGGAAATAAAAAACAAAAACAAATCAAAGGCAACAACCAGGCGAATGAAAATAAGACAAGGTAGGAGAGGGAAAAATGAAGGCAGCGAAAATAAAGAAAATGCAGCGGGTTATTGTAAACATTGTAAATAAAACAAACATCAGTTATCGTTTATTTCCTTACTCCGCCAGCGATTGTATGCGCTTTTTCTTATTTATTTTAAATATTATCAGCAAGCTATTTATCGAGTGCCATGTTCGGACTTCAATTGAAAAATACAAATTAATTTGAGTATAGAAAGATATGAAATTGTATTAAAAAGTTAGAATATAAGGTAAATACAATATTAAATATGAAAATATTGCAATAAAAAAAAAAGTTTTCTGGTAACATTTGTTTTCTATATTTAAAAATCGTTAAAAAACATATATTTACCCCCATTCAAATAATTTTAATCATGCTAAATATTTAGTGGAATACAACTTAACTTACTAATAAAAGAAATCCAATTATCCTTTGAAAAGAATTAACTCAAAGGAACCAATTTCCTTTTAATTGCTTCATCTAATGGATAAGAAGACATCGTTCCTTCACAAAAAGCTGATTAAATGTTTACAATTTCGTGAAGGGAACGTATCCCTCGAGGAACGTATCCTTTTGCAGGGATAATGGCTAGCAATTAAAGCAAATCCTTATCGAGCACATTTCTGCTTATGCGGCAGAATATTTCATTTCGGACCTCCAGTAGACTCTCGCAAGCACCATTTGCTCTAACGGCAAATGCAATTTCTATGATTGCATCCAGACATTGCCTGCATTTTCCATTTTCCTGCCGGAGCCAAGCGGAGGGTTTTCACCCATTCTTATGGTCGTTTTCCCTGCCTTGCTCCTTCTCCCTCGCTCTCTCTCCCATTCGGTTGAAACACCTTTGGGCTGCTCAAATATTTAACTTGTATTTCGTATTCATGCTAATTTTGCATTTTCCACAATTTTACCGAAAACCCACTCTCGTGCCCCACCTTCCTTGTGTGCCCAGAATGTTTCTTCTGGGCGCTCGTCTTTCGCTATACTCTCTTCCTGATGTCCTGCTTTATTCCATTCTATTATCCTGCAGCATTTTGGAATAGCTATGGTACTTTACACAGAAAGAAGTGGGTATAGTTTTGGCTATTTGCTCTTTCGTTTTCAATTTTATTATTAAATCAAAGTTATGGGTATTCAAAGTAATATTAAAGTATTACGTTTTTCTGATCTTTTAAAAATAAATATTGTACCATAGATCTTTGGAAGTTAATAGCATTTAAGATAATTTTTTATTGTTGAAATTTTACATAAAGTACAAGGATTCGCCATAGCATCAGCATTATTAACTCCTGAAATCCACTAGGATTTTCCCAACCGGTTGTAGTATCGGATTCTGAACAGAAAGTGATATCTTACTTCAAAAACATCTGACATTGTGTGTGAATCTTAATGCTTTTGATAGAAAAAAAATTAAAATGTTAAAATTTTCTTTAGAATTTTATAGGCGCACATAAAATTATAAATAAATTTTCTTTCCACAAAATATTGTCTCCATTTTCTCGCAGTGCCTTTCTTTTGGTGGCTCTTGAGTTTCTGGCGGACTGTCTGGACTACTATCTCCGCATACACCCGCACACCCGTATAAGTAATTGCAACTACTACTGGGTGTGTAGGTGTGTGTGTGCAGTGTGTGTTTGCTGTAATTGTACGTGTCGAGTGTGCGCCGTTGAGCAGGCTACACTTTATTTTCCTCTCTTTTTTCAGCTGTCTTGTTAGCATGTGTCGAGGGTTCCTCCATCTCACTCTTACCCTGGGCTGTGTGTGGTGTGCTGGTTGTGTGTGCCTGCAGTGTGTGTGTGTTTTATTCAATTTAGCTTTCAATTAGGCTGCAATTGTTCGTCCGTTGCTTGAACAGTTGCATTCTTAAACAGCCTCGTCTCTGCGACGACCGGCGGCAGCTTAACCAAAACCAAAATCGAAATAATCCAAAGGCCTGACATTTGCCCCCAAAGAAAATGCCTGACGACGACGACGACGACTGACTAATTCAATTTACGCCCTCTGAATTATTAAATTCTCAGTTAGTCAATTGGTTGCCTTTCATCAAGCCCACATTGATTGCAGTAGTCACTCACTGCCACTCACTCTCGCAGCGTCATCATCATATTGATTGCATATTTGCGATACATTAAATTGGAAAAGGCCAATGGCAAGAGTAGATAGTAATGGAGCGGGTTGAGATGGGAAGCTATTTAGAATCTAGGTACTATTGTGGATTTAGCTTAAATAGGGGGTACAACATGTAACACAGAATAATAGAACTTTTAAGAATTTAAATACTGTAAAGGAGGAGGATAAACTTTAAAAATCATCTTATAATATCTATAGGTGTAGCAGGAACTTAACTTTTAAAATCATCCTATAATATCTATAGGTTTGGCAGAAATTTAAAATGTGAAGCCCTAGTTAGGTACTTTTCTGGGTTTAGCTAAAAATATAGGTAAACAATATTGTTGTAACGAAAACAACAATTTAATTCTTACAATAAAATACTATTAAGAAGTCGTTTACATTTTAAAACACCTCTTTTTATATTTCTAAAATGTATTTATGGTAGAAATGTAAAGATTATAGCCTTAACTACTTAACTAAACGATTTAACCTTTATTTATCGATTTGAAATTAATTAAAAAATAGTTTTATTAGTGAGAAAACTCATCATTATATGTCAGTAGCTGCATTTTTACAAATGTACAGAGCTGATCTTTGTAACGATTCGGTGGCTGTTGTTGCACGAGTCTGTTAGGCGCACGCTTTGTGTCCCGGCTGGGGCTCGTCGGCTAATGGGTGGATCTTTGCCTTCCAGAACTCTGCCGCTATCATCATAAAGTATACAAAAAAATGCGTGCTACGACGAAAAGATTGAGGACCAAACAAACACAAACACCGAGAAAAATAACTAGCAACTATCCCGGTCGAATATTCGGCCCACTTCTGCTGTTGTTGAAGCGGCTCTACCCTCCCTTCCTTTGGTCGTCATGTTATCTCCTATAATTCGTCTGACGACCCCTTTTCCGACCGATTAGGGCATCCCTAGGAAAATCTCGCTAGCTGAAGGCAATTAGAAACACAAATTAAAACATTATAAATTTATTTCTTAACAACTAAAAATAACTCTCCCAATAGGCATGTAGGCATAATTATGTAAATAGCGTAACTAA